>JAVSCE010019240.1:0-86038 GCA_032199065.1 Smutsia gigantea | reverse complement strand
GGCTTCTTGAAGAATTATAGTAACTAAAAATCTTCTTCAAATATTTATATAGAATTTCTGAAGTTAAAATGAAACCTAGGAAAAAAGATTATCCTTTACTGAAGAAAGACATGAGTCTGTATTAAGAAGGCTTAAATTAAAAATTTGCAGTTACCAAATTTTTATTATCATTGATATACAAGCTCATGAAGGTTTCACATGAGCAACATTGTGGTTACTACATTCCCCCCTATTATCTAGTCCCCACCACATACCCCATTACAGTCACTGTCCATCAGCGTACTAAGATGCTATAGAGTCACTACTTGTCTTCTCTGCACTATACTGCCTTCCCTGTGCCACCCCCTACATTATATGTGCTCATGACCCCTTAGTCCCCTTCTCCCTCCCTTCCTGCCTGCCCTCCCCACCCCCTTTCCCATTGGTAACTGCTAGCCCCTTCTTGGGTTCTGTGAGTCTGCTGCTGTTTTGTTCCTTCAGTTTTTGCTTTGTTGTTATACTCCACAAGAGGGAAATCATTTGGTACTTGTCTTTCTCTGCCTGGCTTATTTCACTAAGCATTACCCTCTACCTCCATCCATGTTGTTGCAAATGGTAGGATTTGTTTTCTTCTTATGAAATATTGCATTGTGTATATGTACCACATCTTCTTTATCCATTCATCTACTGATGGACACTTAGGTTGCTTCCGTATCTTGGCTATTGTAAATAGTGCTGCAATAAACATAGGGGTGCATCTGTCTTTTTGAATCTGGAATCTTGTTTTCTTTGGGTAAATTCCTAGGCGTGGAATTCCTGGGTCAAATGGTATTTCTAATTTTAGTTTTTTGAAGAACCTCCATATTGCTTTCCACAATGGTTAAACTAATTTACATTCCTACCAACAGTGTAGGAGGGTTCCCCTTTCTCCACATCCTCTCCAGCATCTGCTGCTGATTGTTGTCTTTTGGATGGTGGCCATCCTAACTGGTATGAGGTGATATCTCATTGTGGTTTTAATGTGCATTTCCCTGATGATTAGCGATATGGAGCATCTTCTCATGTGCCTGTTGGCCATCTGAATTTCTTCTTTGGGTAATTGTTCATGTTCTCCGCCCATTTTTTAATCAGGTTATTTGCTTTTTGGGTGTTGAGGCATATGAGCTCTTAATGTATTTTGGACGTTAACCCCTCATCAGATATGTTGTTTACAAATATATTCTCCCATACTGTAGGATGCGTTTTTGTTCTGCTGATGCTGTCCTATGCTGTACAGAAGCTTTTTAGTTTGATGTAGTCTCATTGGTTCATTTTTGCTTTTGTTTCCCTTGCCTGAGGAGAAGTGTTCAGGAAAAAGTTGTTCATGTTTATATTCAAGAGATTTTTGCCTATTTCTAAGAGTTTTATGGTTTCATGACTTACATTCAGGTCTTTTATCCATTTCAAGCTTACTTTTTTGTATGGAGTTAGACAGTAATCCAGTTTCATTTTCTTACATGAAGTTGTCCAGTTTTGCAGTTATCAATTTTATGATCAACACAAACTCAAAACAAATTAGCTCTAGTGGTCATCAGTGATGTTCATCAAATTCTTCTAGTCAACACAAAAGCAAATATACTTCTACTGTGTCCAGACACTGAGTGAGGGTTGTTAGGACTGCATAATCTAGACTATCCAGATTGATATAGCAGTTTATAAAGGCAAAAAAGAAAAGCCTGCCCCTGAGGTTTTCCCATAAAACAGAAATCAAATATAATTCCAAAGGGGGAAAAAAAACTGACCCAAGAGTTCAATCCCAGCATATTGTAAGTTATGTGTAAAATAACTTTTGGTGCATTTAAAATATTCATTTTTTTCATCTTTCACAATGTTCTTAAATTTGCCTTTCCTCTTACTTTTCTATTGTCCAGATGGCTTCAATGATTTGCTCTGTTAACCAAGTCATTTGGTCCCACCACTGTCCCCCAGGCTTTAACCAACATTTCTTTCTTTAGTTTTTTAAATAGATTGTATGGTCATACAGTCCACATATCAAAAATTATAAAAAGATTAACAGGGAGAAGATCCCTAGCCCTGTTCCCATTTACCTAGGTCCTATGCCCCTCAACAAATAACCCACTGTATGACGGTTTAATATTTCAGGGAATTTTTGGTGCACATACAAAGCAATAGATATATGAATTTTTCTCTTCCCTTTTTTTTACTATACACAAATGTTTCCTTTTTCTTCTTTATTGCTATATTATAGTCTATTATATAGATGGGTGAACCCATGAATTATTTACCAGTACCCTGTTGATAGGCATTGCTGCTGTTTCTCAACTTTCACTAACAAATAATGCTACAATGAGTAACTTTGTACATATATCATTTCGTAAGTGTGGATTACTATAAATGCTGCTGCTGAGTCAAAGGGTACAGGCATTTGTAATATGGTTAGATTTTGCCGAATTCTAGTTGCATCAGTTTACACTACCATCAGGGACATGAGTTCTATTTTCCCATAAGTTCACACATTCAGTGTGCTATCAAATCTTACGTGTTTTCTGTCAACCTGAGGAAAAAAACAGCTATAGTTTTCATTTATTTAATTATGAGTGAAATTGAACATGTTTATAAGTTTGAGAACTATTCGTATTTAATTTTCTGTGATTTTTCTGTGTATGCACTTTGGTGTTTTTCTATTGTTAATAATCATTGATAGCAACTTACTAGTCACATAGTCCTGTTGTAAAAACTACCCATAATAGCAATGAAGTCAAACACAAAGGAAAATCACAATAACTCAAGAATAAAGAAATAGTGGTGTATAGAAGGAAAAAGAATTTTTTAAGGGGGGGGGGGTAACCAAGCAAATATAATAAAGATGGAAAATAGAAGAGAATTTTAGAAGATGTGAGTGTACACATGAAAAATTGCTTGAGTTGGGGTTAAACAATAAACAATAAAATAATGGGGGAAATAAAAAGAATGCATCGTAGCACGGTATGATAGTTACCTAATCTATAAACAGGGACAATACCTAACTTGTATGTTTGGTATAAACACAGATTAAAAGCCCAATGTACAAGCTCAGTAAATGCTAGTTTGCTTTTTCCACTGGCAACAACTAATTCTTCAAGGACAAAGAACCACTATGGAACAAACATCAACTGAAAATTTGTTGTGGTGGGGAAAACTAAGGTAAAAAAAGATATACACAACTCAAATATACCACCCTAACTTTATAAGGCGTTTTTTTGTATGTGTTCTATGATTTAAAGAAAAAAAAAGCTAAATGTCAGTAACAAAATAATAAAAAACATTTCACTGTTGTCTGTAAGAATTATCACATGTCTACCAAAGCGAAGAAACACCAGAAATCAACAGCTTTACCATGGTCTTTCCTGATCCTCGGGGTCCAATAATGAGAAGAGAGTTACTTTCTCCATTGATAGCAGTTCTTTTTAGCAGCTCAATTAAGTGTCTGAAATGAAATAAATACACGAAAATTTAAAAAAGGAAAGCTGTAATAATTTACTAATATTTTTTTAAAGCTAACTTGAATATGCACAGAAAAAAGGCATTCCTTTTTTCTCTCCCTCAGGCACATGACTTAAGCTCTAATTAGTCCTACACAGAAGAGATTGCTGGCCAATACTAATTCTCTGGAAACCTCAAGAGGAAACCAAGTAAGTTTGAAGTATCTTGGTCTTTATGATAGCATGGGACAAGAGACAACAGTGGCAACTCTTAGGACCTTTTACTCCATACCTGGCTGCCAAGTATTAGAAAGAAGCTCGAATTCTCTCTATAATACCACATAGCAGAAACAACAGAAGATTGAAAGTTAAATGGCTTTCTCATTATGGAAATATTTGTATCTGCTCTTGCTTCAGGATGTTCATGATAGACAGAAAGCAAAAATTTTTATCTCAATAAAAATATTCTTTTGCTCTTTTTAAGAAAATTTGTGTATGATAATTGCTATAAAACCTAAAGGGCATCTTTAAGTAAGTTCCTAACAGACAAGTGGATAGCTAAACTTACTTATATTGTACTTGTACTCCAAATAGGTTACTATGTGAACTCTGATGACAAAACCTTTCACGTAAAATTCTTTGTACCTGATAAAAATAGAAATGAATGAACGTAAGTGAAAATATTATACATGCAATAAAAAAATGAATGAGAACATACATTTATAGCAGTAAGAATTAGGTATTTGTGAATCAACTCAAACCTCCCTGAAAAAATAACTTGTCTTCAAGACTTCTGTCACCACTTTCATGAGCTACAAAATTAACAGTTCTCAAGTCCCAGAGAATGGATGAGTATTTAGTTGTGAAAGTTTCAATAAGAGAATTACTTGAGATACACAATAATTTGAGGGCTATTTTAATACATGTGAATGAATAAATACTTCATTTTTTTAGGTATTGTCAGCCAAGGAACAAAGACAGGAAAGAATCTAATAATGTAATCTAATTTAATAATGTTCATGGCACCATAAACCAATCTCTTGAGATCAACACATCTAAACTGGCTTTAGCTCAAGCCCTGTCAATCTGCACCTGTCATAAAAGTCAGGATTCTGAGGGAATAAGTTAAAAAATCTATACAGTTATTGAGGACCTGTTAGATGCAGAGAGTAATACTATTAAAAGAGCATAATCGATGCCTAAAAAAACTGCAAATGTAAGGGAAGAAATGACACATTCAAGAAACAACCTGCAAAACAGTAGTAACTCAGCATATAAAGAAGTGCTCAATTATACGGAAGAAATCACATTCATCTAAACTATAAAATAAGGAATCACTGGAATGAATTGGAAAAAAATATTGTAAACAGCTAAATTTTGAGTTAGCCTGAGAATGTGGGCTTACTTAGTTGTAAAAAATTATGTCTACCACATTCTTTAGAAAGATGGACCATTAAAGCCATTCCTTTTCTGCATCTGCTGTTGATACATGGATAAAAATCTTAGGACGTTATTTCAGATTTGGATCCATCAGCAGAAACAGGAGGACTACAAGATTATTTGTTTCTCCCAGACTGACAGCATGGGACTGATCCTTCATGTACTGAAGAAATAATGTACCAGAACATGTATCAGAAGCTAATTCACTGGGGATAGAATAATCCATACTTACCATTATGGAGGAAAAAAGAATAAAAGGACTGGTGTCAGAAGAGCCAATTATGTGAATTTTAAAGTCAGTTTTTCTTAAATCTTAATTTCTTTAATCTATGAAATGGACATAATAATAATTTCTCACAGGCCTCTTTTGAAGATTAAATAAGGCAGTTATCTTTAACACAATATAGGTATTATATAAGTAATAGGTGATATCTGTAAAACACTTAAATAAGTTTATGTGGAGACTCAACTAATCATAATGTCTTATCCTCTATCTAGGTAAGATCATTAGAAATCAAAAGACAAATCTTAGTCCTTTTCTTTAAAACTTTATTAAGGTCTAACAGAGAAGCAACAACTATGTATAAAATAAAAGACAGAGATAATCAAGTGAAGCTTTGTGAAAACATAGGTTCAAAAAAATCAAAGTGATCTGAGATGGAGGTTAAATAGATACATGTAGGTCAAGCCAGATAAATAGAAATGCCAGGATAGAATGCCCATTCCCTACTGGAAGCCCTAAGAGAGAGGGAGACATAGATTAGAAACATGCTTCAGCACTTGGACTATAGTATGCATTCAAGATAATATTAAATATTCATGAAAAAAACTCAATATACTAGGAATCTAAGAGAACTTCCTCAAGTTAATAAAAAGGCATCTATGAACACCTACAGCTAAAATCATATTCAATAGTGAAAGACGGAATGTGTTTCCCTAATATTAAAAACAAAACAAGAATATCTGTTCTTGCCACTCTTACTCAATTGTATTGAAGGTTCCAAAAGGAGCAATTAGACAAAAAAAAAAAAAAAAAAAAAAAAAAAAAAAGAAAAGAAAAGAAAGGAAAGGCATTCAGATTGGAAAATACGAGGTAAAACTATCTCTATTTGCAGATTATATGAACACAGAAAATCCTAAGGAAAATACTACAAAACTATTAGAATAGTTCAGCAAGTTTGCAGGAAACAAAACACAAAAAAAATCAACTACATTTAGATACACGAGCAATATATAAATAAAAAATGAAATTAAGAAAACAATTCCATTTATAACATTATTAAAAGAATTAGGAATGAACTTGAAACTATGAAGATAATATTAAAATAAACTGAAATAAAAACACATTTAGGAAGACATGAGTAAAGTTAGGATTCTAATTATCCAAAAACAGACAAAGAGTAAAATTAAGAAGTAGCCTAAGACATTCCCCCTTTGAGAATGGACAGAGTGATTCTTTAGAAGTGCTAAGGTGAGAATTCAAGTTAAGAAAATGACTATTTCTCTGATCAATGTTGCATGGTAACAGACCTTGAGATGAATGAAAAGATATACTAACCTGTGAAAGGTATTCTGCATGTATCAAGTTGTTACTCTTTGATTTACGACTGCTCATATCAACAACTTGAAATCCTTAAAAAAGTAATATTAATAATTTCAGTATGAATATAATAAAGACTATTGGTTTAAAGTGATCATTTAAAGAATTTACTATTGTGCAATCAAAATAAACACGTTTTAAAACATGAAAAATGTTCAAATTTCTTTAACTTTATTAAACCACAGTGGGATGCCTAAATAAAACATTAGATGGAATATTTTACAGCAACTGAGGAAATTATAAAGAACTTAAAATAACATGCAAAATATTTTTAAGTACCAAAACAGAATACATAAAAGATACACAAAAATATTAATAGTGGTTATCTCTGAATGTAACTATATGTGGGCTTTTTTTGTATTTTATTTATACTCTGGTCTCCAAATTTTCTAAAATGAACATTTTTGCAGACAAAAGCAAAATACTTAATAAAAAAATGAGAACAGGAGATCCTGGGACTTCTTCTACTTCTACTGTGCTTTCTATTCTATGATTTTACTTACTATTCCATCATAGTAGAACAAGACATAAAGAGTAGGAAGAGCTGAATGTCTATGCACACTGGTATCAAATGCAAACCTAGGTGACTATTATTATTTAGATGTAGAATTTTTGGTAGAACCCACTATTACTCATGCATACTATTTCAAGGAGCAATGAAATAGGTAATCACAAGGAATGACTTAGACTCATCATCCTTCCTTAGCTTGTACACTTCTTATATTATCATTTTTTAGTAGTTATTTCTCTCCGATTATGTTTTACTCAAATGAATAAACCTAATTTTTTAATCTCAGAATTTCATGTAACAAAATCGGTCTATTCTATTGCCTAAAAAATTTCAACCCAATCCATTTCTATCACTAGCTGCCTATTCTACTTTAAATCACCATTATTTCTTGATAGGAAATACATTGGAACTTTTTATTTTCTCCAAATCTTACCCCCATTCATGACACTACTTTCACATAAAAAACCTTCAATTCTACCTCCAACCCTGAAAATCCAAAATTGCCAATTCCCTAACATCATTTAAAAGGAAGGTTATGAATGACTAGTTTCCCAGTATAACTCACTAGGCTCTTTCTCTTAATATTCTGTCTGGAACAATCAACAATTTTCTGTACCCTGATTCACTACACCCTCAGGTCTTAGCTGAGATATTACAGTTGACCCTTGAACAATGGGGGTTTAGATAAAATGACCCCCTGTAAAGTTAAAAGTCCATACATAATTTTTGACTCCCTGAGAACTTAACTAGCAACAGCCTACTGTGTCCAGGAAGCCTTACTGAAAATATAAATAGTAGATTAACACATATTTTGTATATGTATTACATACGGTATTCTTATAATAAAGTAAGCTAGAGAAAATGTTTTTTCAAATTATCAAAAATCTCCAAAAAATTTTTCAGTGTATTTATTGACAAAGATCCATGTGTAAGTGGACCTGTCCAATTCAACCTGTGTTGTTGAAGGGTCACATGTATTTCCTCTGGAATACTTTCTGTGACACCTCTAGACATTCCTACTCTGAGGGTTATGTGTCCTTCAGTGCTTTAAGGACATATACTATTCTCCTCTTTCACAGAACTTACTTAGTACAGAGTGATTAACTGTGTTTACTTATCTATTTGCCCCACAGAACCACAGGCTCCTTGAAAGAAGGGCCCAGAAATCATGCTATCATTGTATCCAAATCAACTAGTACACTCCTGGTACACAGTTGGTTTTCAAGAAAGTATTTGATAAATAATAAATTTTAGGCAGTGGAGGATGTCCACAGCTAAATTAACTGCCAAAAACGAGCCAGGTTAAGTTAAATCAATTGCTTAGCCAAATTTTATTACATGCCATAACCCTCAAAAAGCACTGCCAAATATAGAAGAATAAGTTACAGAAATACAGTGATTTATTTTATAATTCAAATAAAATATCTCATGATAGTGCCACAACAGAATTTTAAAATGGTTAAATATAATTTGCTTAAGAAACTAATTTTTTTAACAGAGAAGACAGAATATTAATGAAAGATAAAGTATAAGAAAATTGCTTTTTACATCAAATTTTTAAATCAAGTTGCAAACCTTATAAAGCTGTAAGTCTAGTGATTCAAGACAAGGTAAAGCCAATTATCTTTTAAAAAGAATATCAATTATTTCAATCTTTTTATAATCCTGGATTGATAGCTTGCTAGTTAACACATTTTAATAAAAGGTTAGTAATATATTCTAATATATACATTCTACATGTTCCCTATATACCACACACACACACACACACACACACACACACGCATAATATAGTAATATATTCTCCCTTCTGGATTTAGGTTAGTGTATTTCACATTTTATTTATATTGCCTTCAATTAAGACTTTAGGATTAAAAGGAATATTTCAAATGAAGAGTAAAATTACTAGTCAAATCTACACTTTTATTTTCTTGATATATACAAGTACTCCAACGGTCCTCCATTTCCTGACTTTTAATTTCACTGTAATTTGGAATACTCTTCCTATTCATTTTAAAGTTATAGTTACTGCATACCAGTGTTAGTATGTCTGAAAAATATGGCAATACAGAAAATCACAGTGATGAAATAAAAGAAGAATCTGAGGACATTATTCAAATAAAAAATGCAAGAAAATTGGAAAAAGACAACCAGCACATAAATTTAAGATAAATGAGAATTCAGAAAAAGCCAAGGAGAAGCAGGACTAGGAAACTGACAATGACAGTAGTATCAAGCATCCTGAAGGGCTCTGTTATCAGCTGGGCCTGTATTTGACTTCTTGGTTCTGCAGCATAACCTTTGCAAATTAACCTTTCAAAGTCCCAGTTTTCTCCTCCATAAAATCTGAGATAAAAGTAGTATCTAATTCACAGGGTTACTATAGGGATTAAACTACATGGTTTACCTAAGTCATACTGTCATATGCCAAGCATGGAGTACCCTTTATACCTTTATAAATTATATTACATTGCAAAGAACCAAGACGGGAGCAATTAGAGATAAAAACCTGGAGGTCAGAATCAGACTCCTGTTCTGAATAATCTGACAGTATTTCTTTGACAGTGCAATAAAGTATCAAGCGTAACTTCAAGTAAGGTACCCCAGAATTGTGAGGGCAGACTTCAACTATATACATTGTTTTCCTCAATATAAAAGAATGCAGAGCATTCCGGGAATGGCGGAGTGAGCAGGGCAGTGGAAATCTCCTCCCAAAACCATATATATTTGTGAAAATACAACAAATACAACTATTCCTAAAAGAGAGACCAGAAGATACAGTACAACAGCCAGGCTACAGCTACATCTGCAAGAACTCAGCACCTCACGAAGCAGCTAAGATACAAAGCCACGACCCAGCGGGACCCGAGCACTCCCCCACCCCAGCGCACCGGTAGGAGGAAAAGAATCAGAGTGGGGAGGGAGTGGAAGTGCTAAGTAACCAGCCCTGGTGATCTGCACTGTGAGCACAGACACACATCGCATGGTGTACTGGAGATTAGAGAAACGGAAGGGCAGGATCCGAGACGGAGACTGAGAGCAGGTCCCCACAGCCGGCTCCCCTGGGACAAAAGGAAGGGGGCGTTTTCTTAAAAGTCTTAAAGAGACAAGGGCCCAAGAGCAGAACAAAACTGTACCAGCACACTCAAGCCAACAACCTGGGAATCTTGAGGAACTTCAGGCCCCCTAACCAGTTGCCGGGTAAAGCAGCCCCAAAGCCCCTCAGAGACAGGCAGCCAGACATTTGTTGACCCCGGCCGGTGCAGCGGCGGATCCGCCACAGGAGTGGAACAGTGGGAGAGCGGCCACTACAACAACTACACAGAATACCCTCCCGGCGGGCATGCAGCTAACTGGGAAGGGCCGCACAGAATCTCTTACCGGCGGGTGTGCAACTAACCAGGAAGGACTGTAGAAAATCTCCTCCCAGTGGGTGCGCAGCTAACCGGGAAGGGCCGCAGAAGCCAGGGCAAGGGCCGAAAGGCACCAAGGGATGCAGAATGCACCCGGCGTGGCTGAAAAAACCACAGTGTTCTAGGCTAGCCTGAGGGCGGCCCCGTCCATGGCAGTTTAGGGGATTATCCCACAGACTGACTCCCAGTGTGCGGGTAACCGGCACAGGCTGCGGAGAAGGGCAAGGAGAACAACAAGCAGCAAGAGACTTTGTTTTCCCACCTGACACATGTGGCACCTGCCTGCAACCACTTCTATTGCCATGAAAAGACAAAAGAATATGGTCCAGTCAAGACTCACCCAAAGGGCCGGGTGGGATAGGTTTAAACAATCTTCCTGAAAAAGAATCCAGAATAAAAGTCATAACCATGCTGATGCATCTACAGAGAAATATGCAAGAGCTAAGGGAGGAAGTTGGGAGAGATATTACAGAAATGAAACAATTGACTGACAGGCTGAAGAGCAGACTGGACGAGGTGTAAGAGACTGTTAATGGAATAGAAATCAGAGAACAGGAGTACAGAGAAGCTGAGGCAGAGAGATAAAAGGATCTCTAGGAATGAAAGAATATTAAGAGAACTGTGTGACCAATCAAAACAGAACAATATTCGCATTATAGGAGTACCAGAAGAAGAAGAGAGAGAAAAAGGGATAGAAAGTGTCTTTGAAGACATAATTGAGGAGAATTTCCCCAGGCTAGGAAAGGAAATAGTTTCTTAGACCATGGAAGCCCACAGATCACCCAACACAAGGGACCCAAAGAGGACAACACTGAGACATATAATAATTAGAATGGCTAAGATCAAAGACAAGGACAGATTATTAAAGGCAGCCAGAGAGAGAAAAAAGATCACCTACAAAGGAAAACCCACCAGGCTAACATCAGACCTCTCAATAGAAACCTTACAGGCCAGAAGAGAATGGCATGATATATTTAATGCAAAGAAACAGAAGGACCGTGAACCAAGAATACTGTATGAAGCACGATTATCATTTAAATTTGAGGGAGGGATTAAACAATTACCAGACAATGAAAGTTGAGGGAATTTGCCTCCCACAAACCACCTCTACAGGATATCTTAAAGGGAATGCTACAGATGGAAGCACGTCTCAGGCTAAAAAGATGTCACCAGAGAAAATAAATTCATAGTAAAGAAAGTAGACCATCCAAATTCTAACTAAAGGCAAAAAATAAAATCACCTTTCCACAAAACGTCAAAGGAACGCAAAAGAGTACAGAATAAAACAACTAATATATACAGAAGGGAGGAGGAAGAGTAAGAACAGAGAGAAATAAAGAATCATCAGACTGTGTATACAATAGCTTAACAAGAGTGTTAATTTAGACTGTTAGATAGCAAAGAAGCTACCCTGAATCTTAGGTAACCACGAATCTAAAAGCTGGAAAGGGAATAAGTACATATATATCGATAATCACCCTAAATATAAATGGACTGAAGGCACCAATCAAAAGACACAGAGTAATAGATCACATAAAAAAGCAAAACCCATCTATATGCTGCATACAAGAGACTCACCTCAAACCCAAAGATATACACAGACTAAAAGTGAAGGGATAGAAAAAGATATTTCATGCAAACAACAGGGAGAAAAAGGCAGGAGTTGCAATACTTGTATCAGACAAAATAGACTTCAAAACCAAGAAAGTAGCAAGAGATAAAGAAGGACATTACATAATGATTAACAGGTCACTGCAACAAGAGGATATAACCACTATAAATATATATGCACCCAACACAGGAGCGCCAGCATATGTGAAACAAATACTAAAAGAATTAAAGGAGGAAATAGAAAGCAATGCATTCATTTTAGGAGACTTCAACACACCACTCACTCCAAAGGACAGATCAGTGAGACAGAAAATAAGTAAAGACACAGAGGCACTGAACAACACTAAAACAGATGGCCCTAACAGACATCTACAGAACTCTACACGCAAAAGCAGCAGAATACACATTCTTCTCAAGCACACATGGAACATTTTCCAGAATAGACCACATACTAACCCACAAAAAGAACCTCAGTAATTTCAAATGTACTGAAATTGTCCCAACTAACTTCTCAGACCACAAAGGCATAAAACTAGAAATAAATTGTAGAAAGAAAACAAAAAGGCTTACAAATACATGGAGACTTAATAACATGCTACTAAATAATCAATGGATGAACGACCAAATTAAAAAAGAGATCAAATAATACATGGAGACTAATGACAACAACAGCACAAAGCCCCAACTTCGGTAGGATGCAGCAAAGGCAGTTCTAAGAGGAAAGGATATTGCAATCCAGGCCTATTTAAAGAAGGAAGAACATTCCCAAATGAATAGTCTAAAGTTACAATTATTGAAATTGGAAAAGAAAGGACAAATGAGGCCCAAAGTCACCAGAAGGAGGGGCATAATAAAGATTAGAGAAGAAATAAATAAAATTGAGAAGAATAAAACAATAGAAAAAAATCAATGAAACCAAGAGCTGATTCTTTGAAAAAATAAACAAAATAGATAAACCCCTTGCCAGACTTATTAAGAGAAAACGAGAATCTATACACATAAACAGAATCAGAAATGAGAAAGGAAAAATCATGATGGAACCCACAGAAATACAAAAAATTATTAGAGAATACTTTGAGAATCTATATGCTAGCAAGCTGGAAAACCTAGAAGAAATCTTAGAAAAATACAACCTTCCAAACTGACCAAACTAGAAACAGAAAAACTAAACAGACCAATCACCAGCAACGAAATTGAAGCGGTAATCAAAAAACTACCCAAGAACAAAACCCCTGGACCAGACGGATTCACCTCTGAATTCTACCAGACATATAGAGAAGAAATAACACCCATTCTCCTTAAAGTTTTCCAAAAAATAGAAGAGGAGGGAATACTTCTAACTCATTCTATGAAGCCAGCATCACTCTAATACCAAAACCAGGCAAAGACGCCACCAAAAAAGAAAATTACAGACCAATATCCCTGATGAACACAGACGTAAAAATACTCAACAAAATATTAGCAAACTAAATTCAAAAATACACTAAGAGGATCATACAATATGATCAAGTGGGAGTCATCTCAACGATGCAAGGATGGTACAACTTTCGAAAAACCATCAACATCATCCACCACATCAACAAAAAGAAGAAGAACCACATAATCATCTCCATAGATGCTGAAAAAGCATTTGACAAAATTCAACATCCATTCATGATAAAAACTCTCAACAAAATGGGTATAGAGGGCAAGTACCCCAACATCATAAAGGTCATATATGATAACCCCACAGCTAACATCATACTTGAGAGAAGCTGAAAGCTTTTCTTCTAAGATTGGGAACAAGACAGGGATGCCCACTCCCCCCACTGTTATTCAACATAGTACTGGAGGTCCTAGCCATGGCAATCAGACAAAACAAAGAAACACAAGGCATCCAGATTGGTAAAGAAGAAGTCATACTGTCACTATTTGCAGATGACATGATATTGTACATAAAAAACCCTAAAGACTCCACTCCCAAACCACTAGAATATCTGAATTCAGCAAAATCAATACACAGAAATCTGTTGCTTTCCTATACACTAACGATGAGCTAACAGAAAGAGAAATCAGGAAAACAATTCCATTCACAATTGCATCAAAAAGAATAAAATACCTAGGAATAAACCTAACCAAGGGAGTGAAAGACCTATACCCTGAAAACTACAAGACACTCCTAAGAGAAATTAAAGGGGACACTAACAAATGGTAATTCATCCCATGATCTTCGCTAGGAAGAATAAATATTGTCAAAATGGCTATACTACCTAAAGCAATCTATAGATTCAATGCAATCCCTATCAAAATACCAACAGCATTCTTCAGTGAACTGGAAAAAATAGTTCTAAAATTCATACGGAACCACAAAAGACCTCGAATAGGCCAAGCAATCTTGAGAAGGAAGAATTAAATGGGGAATTACGCTCCTGGACTTCAAGCTGTACTACAAAGCCACAGTAATCAAGACAATTTGGTTTTGGCTCAAGAACAGAACACACAGACCAGTAGAACAGAACAGAGAGTCCAGACATTAACCCAAACATATACGGTCAATTAATATACGATAAAGGAGCCATGGATATACAACGGGGAAATGACAGCCTCTTCAACAGCTGGTGTTGGCAAAATTGAACAGCTACATGTAAGAGAATGAAACTGGATTACTGTGTAAACCCATACATAAACGTGAATTCCAAATGGATCGAAGACCTGAATGTAAGTCATGAAACCATAAAACTCTTAGAAAAAAACATAGGCAAAAATCTCTTGGACATAAACATGAACAACTTCTTCATAAACATATATCCCCAGGCAAGGGAAACAAAAGCAATAATGAACAAGTGGGACTATATCAAGGTGAAAAGCTTCTGTACAGCAAAGGACACCATCAGTAGAACAAAAAGACATCCTACAGTATGGGAGAATATATTCATAAATGACATATCCGATAAGGGGTTGACATCCAAAATATATAAAGAACTCACACACCTCAACAACCAAAAAGCAAATAATCCAATTAAAAAATGGGCAGAGGACATGAATACAGACTTCTCCAAAAATAAATTCAGATGGCCAACAGGCACATGAAAAGATGCTCCACATCGCTAATCATCAAAGAAATGGAAATTAAAACCGCAATGAGATATCATCTCACACCAGTCAGGATGGCCAACATCCAAAACACAAACAACAACAAATGTTGGCGAGGATGTGGAGAAAGGGGAACCCTCCTACACTGCTGGTGGGAATGCAAATTAGTTCAACCATTGCGGAAAGCAGTATGTAGGTTCCTCAAAAAACTCAAAATAGAAATACCATTTGACCCAGGAATTCCACTCCTAGAAATTTACCCTAAGAATGCAGCAGCCCAGTTTGAAAAAGACACATGCACCCCTATGTTTATCACAGCAGTATTTACAATAGGCAAGAAATGGAAGCAACGTAAGTGTCCATCAGTAGATGAATGGATAAAGAAGATGTGGTACATACACACAATGGAATATTATTTAGCCATAAGAAAACAAAACTTACCATTTGCAACAACATGGATGGAGCTAGAGAGTATTATGCTCAGTAAAATAAGCCAAGCAGAAAAAGACAATTATCAAATGATTTCACTCATATGTGGAGTATAAGAACATAGAAAAAAATACTGAAGGAACAAAACAGCTGCAGACTCACAGAACCCAAGAATGGACTAACAGATACCAAAGGGAAAGGGACTGGGGAGGATGGGTGGGAAGGGAGGGACAAGGGGGAAAAACGGGCATTACGGTTAGCAGACATAATGTAGTAGGGGAGGGCAGGGGAAGGGTTGTACCACTCAGAGAAAACAAGTAGTGATTCAAAAGCATCTTACTACATTGATGGACAGTGACTGTAATGGGGTATATGAGGGGGACCTGATGATATGGGGATTCTAGTAATCATAATGTTGTACATATAATTGTAGATTAATGATATGAAAAAAAAGAATGCAGTTTTAAATATTGTTAATAAGAAATTACAGGTAGCTCAATCTAGTTACATGGACCCTGTATCACTATGCCAGGAAGTCATTCAACATCTGGAAGTGAGTATGATTTCTGGGCTGCATTCCTAGAGCTTCTGATTTAATAAACCTGGAGTAGAGCTTGAGATTTTGAATTTCTTGTAAGTTCCCAGATGATGCCCAGAGCCACTCAGTGAGCTACTGAAAAAAGTGACTTGATTATTGCACATTCTACATCAAAGCTGATCAAACTGGTAAGAGATCACAGAAGATAATGAGACCATGGGTACAGACAGCATCTCTTCAAACGAAGCTAAGCCTAAGGTAAAGAGTATCTGAGGATCATGAGAGGAGAACAGTAGTCCTGAAATAGGAAAGGCATCAGGAGGCCAAGGGACTTTCATCACAGTAAACAAACAAACTTTGTTATCCTAGAAAGCTTCCTGTTAGACAGAAAAAGAGATGAAAAACTTAAGATATAAGAGGGAAAAAAAAAATCAGAAGAGTTTCTCCTCCCTCCTGTTACAAATAAGAAACAAAAAGTTTTTTCCTATCAACAGATAATTCAGATAGCCTTCTGAGGATATTCCAAAGAAGTATGCTGTTCTGTGATATACTGGGGAGATTCTTTTGGTTCCCTGGATATTCATGAACACTTTTTATTAAAAAGAATGAAAATAGAGAAATAAATGTTTGTTTGGATATATTTATATGTCATCCCCTGGTTGAAAAACTCAAAAATATTTCTTTCCTGCAAAGAAATTTTACATTGTTCTGATATATATGTTTTAACAGTATAGAAGACAATGTTTTAATAATAGTCTATCAATATTTCTTGGGACAAATTAAAATGTGTAGCCAAAAAAAAAACTTAAAAGTAATAATCAGTACCTAAAAAATATACTTAATAAACATTATCAACCTAGTACCAGTTTAAGACTGGTATCAAACAACAGGAAAGGATTCTAATATAAAAAGGTCAAAAAAAGCTGTGCTTGATTCAGGAGATGAGGACAGACATCTGCTCTGATGAAGTAGCTAACTAATGGAGCTAACTGAAGATTACAGTCTCACAATTTCAATCACAAGATGAGTGAGGAACTGGTTAAGTACGAATGCTGTGGCACTGCTGAACAGGCTGTGTCAGGTGCTGTGATGTGATGCCAAGTAAGTTGTCAATGACAAAAGAATAAATGGTATTCAGGAAGACATGACAAAATGGATGAACGTTCATTAAAAAGAATCCCAGGGTAACACTTTAGCAATGTCTAGGTCAGAAAACTAAATCCTACTTTTTTTTTTAATTTTTATGAAGGTATTATTGACATACACTCTTATGAAGGTTTCACATGAAAAAACAATGTAGTTACTACATTTACCCATATTATCAAACCCACACACATATCCCAAAGCAGTCACTGTAAGATGACACAGATTTCACTGTTTGCCTTCACTGTGCTACACTGTTTTCCCCATGACCCCTCATACCATGTGTACTAAACATAATACTCCTCAATCCCCATCTCCCCCCCTCCCCACCCACCCTCCCACACCCCTCCCCTTTGGTAATGACTAGTTCCTTCTTGGGGTCTGTGAGTCTCCTACTACTTTGTTCCTTCAGTTTTGCCTCATTGTCATACTCCACAAATGAGGTAAACCATTTGGCATTTGTCTGTCTCTGCCTGACTTATTTCACTGAGCATAAGATCCTCCAGCTCCATCCATGTTGTTGCAAATGGTAGGATTTGTTTCTTTCTTATGGCTGAATAGTATTGTGCATATGTACCATCTCTTCTTTATCCATTCATCTACTGATGGACACTTAGGTTGCTTCCACATCTTGGCTATTGTAAATAGTGCTGCAATAAACATAGGCTGCATATGTCTTTTTGAGTCGAAGAAGTTGTATTCTTTGGGTAAATTACAAGGAGTGGGATTCCCGGGGAAAATGGTATTTCTATTTTTTGGTTTTTGAGGAACCACCATATTGCCTTCCACAATGGTTGAACTAGCTTACATTCCCACCAGCAGTGTAGGAGGGTTCTCCTTTCTCTGCATCCTTGCCAGCATTTGTTGTTCTTAGTCTTTGGGATGCTGGCCATTCTTACTGGTGTGAGGTGGTATCTCCTTGTGGTTTTAATTTGCATTTCCCTGATGATTAGTGACGTAAAGCATCTTTTCCTGTATATGTTGGCCATCTGAATTTCTTATATGGAAAATTGTTTCTTCATATCCACTGCACATTTTTCAGATGTGTTATTTGTTTTTGGGAGTTGAGGCATGGGAGTTCTCTATATATTGGATGTTAACCCCTTGTTGGATATGTCGTTTACAAATATATTCTCCAATACTGTAGGATGCCTTTTTGTTCTGTTGATGGTGTCCTTTGTCGTACAGAAGCCTTTTAGTTAGATGTAGTCCCATATGTTCATTCTTGCTTTTGTTTCTCTTGCTTGAAGAGATGCATTCAGGAAGAAGTTGCGCATGCTTATATTCAGGATATTTTTGCCTATGTTTTTTTCTAAGAGTTTTATGGTTTCATGACTTACATTCAGGACCTTGATCCATTTCGAGTTTACGTTTCTGTATGGGGTTAAACAATAATCCAGTTTTATTCTCTTGCATGTAGCTGTCCAGTATTGCCAACACCAGTTGTTGAAGAGGCTGTAATTTCCCCACTGTAT
This sequence comes from Smutsia gigantea, assembly GCA_032199065.1. Taxonomy (NCBI): domain Eukaryota; kingdom Metazoa; phylum Chordata; class Mammalia; order Pholidota; family Manidae; genus Smutsia; species Smutsia gigantea. The sequence continues at coordinate 67,366 of JAVSCE010019240.1, read as the reverse complement.
ACCCATGGTTCCACTATCGTTTATTAATTGACCATATATACTTGGGTTTATATCAGGGCTCTCTAGTCTATTCCATTGGTCTATGGTTCTCTTCTTATGCCACTACCAAATTGTGTTCAGTATTGTGGCTTTGTAGTAGAGCTTGAAGTTGGGGAGCATAATTCCCCTAGCTTTATTCTTCCTTCTCAGGATTACTTTCCTTTTGGGGATGTTTTGTGGTTACATATGTATTTTAGAATGATTTCCTCTGTTCATTGAAGAATGCTGTTGGTATTTTGATGGACGTGCACTGAATCTGTAGATCGCTTTAGGCAGGATGGCCATTTTGACAATATTAATTCTTCCTATCCATGAGCACGGGTTGTGTTTCCATTTATTGGTATCTTCTTAAATTTCTCTCATGAGTGTCTTGTAATTTTCAGAGTATAGGGTTTTCACTTCCTTGGTTAGATATATTGCTAGGTATTTAATTCTTTTTGATGCAACTGTGAATGGAATTATTTTCCTCATTTCTCTTTCTGCTAGTTCATCATTAGTGTACAGGAATGCAAAAGATTTCTGTGCATATATTTAATTTCCCACAACATTGCTGAATTCAGATATTAGACATACTAGTTTTGGGGTGGATTCTTTAAGGCTTTTTATGTACAATATCCTGTCATCTGAAAAAAGGGACACTTTAACTTCTTCCTTGTCAATCTGGATGTCTTTTATTTCTTTGTGTTGTCTGATTGCCGTGGCTAGGACCTCCAGCATATATTGAACAGAAGTGGGGAGAGTGGGCATCCTTGTCTTGTTTCTGATCTTATAGGAAAAGCTTTCAGCTTCTCCCTGTTAAGCATATTGCTGGCTGTGTGTTTGTCATACATCGCCTTTATTATGTTGAGGTACTTGCCTCTACAACCCATTTTCTTGAGAATTTATATCATGAATGGATGTTAAATTTTGTCGAATGCTTTTTCAGCATCTATGGAGATGATCATGTGGTTTTTGTCCTTTTTGTTGATGTGGTGGATGATATTGATGGATTTTCAAATGTTGTACCATACTTCAATCACTTGGATGAATCCCACTTGATGATGAAGGATGATCTTTTGATTTATTTTTGAATTCGGTTTGCTAATATTTTGTTGAGTATTTTTGTATCTATGTTCATCAGGGATATTGCTCTGTAATTTTTTTTTTGCCTTTTCTTTTTTTTTTCTTTTTTCTTGACTTTTTTTTATTATCATTAATCTAAAATTACATGTGCAATATTACGGTTATTAAACTACCCCGTCATCGGGTACCCCCCACCAACCCCATTACAGTCACTGGTCCATCAGCGTAGTGAGATGCTATAGAATCACTACTTGTCTTCTCTGAGTTGTACGGCCCTCCCCGTGCCCCCCCAACATTACATCTGCTAATCGTAATGCCCCTTTTTCCCTCTTATCCCTCCCTTCCCGCCCATTTTCCCCAGTCCCTTTCCCTTTGGTAACTATTAGTCAGTTCTTGGGTTCTGTGAGTCTGCTGCTGTTTTGTTCCTTCAGTATTTTTTCTTTTATACTCCACATATGAGTGAAATCATTTGATACTTGTCTTTTTCGGCTTGGCTTATTTCACTGAGCATAATACCCTCTAGCTCCATCCATGTTGTTGCAAATGGTAGGATTTGTTTTCTTCTTATGGCTGAATAATATTCCATTGTGTATATGTACCACATCTTCTTTATCCATTCATCTACTGATGGACACTTAGGTTGCTTCCATTTCTTGGCTATTGTAAATGGTGCTGCGATAAATGTAGGAGTGCATCTGTCTTTTTCAAATTGGGCTGCTGCATTCTTAGGGTAAATTTCTAGGAGTGGAATTCCTGGGTCAAATGGTACTTCTATTTTGAGTTTTTTGAGGAACCTCCATACTGCTTTCCACAATGGTTAAACAAATTTGCAATCCCACCAGCAGTGTAGGAGGGTTCCCTTTTCTCCACATCCTCGCCAACATTTGTTGTTGATTGTGTTTTGGATGTTGACCATCCTCACTGGTGTGAGGTGATATCTCATTGTGGCTTTAATCTGCATTTCTCTGATGATTAGCGATGTGGAGCATCTTTTCATGTGCCTGTTGGCCATCTGAATTTCTTCTTTGGAGAAGTGTCTATTCATGTCCTCTGCCCATTTCTTAATTGGACTATTTGCTTTCTGTTTGTTAAGGTACATGGGTTCTTTATATATTTTGGATGTCTACCCTTTATCAGATACGCTTTTTATGAATATATTCTCCCATACTATAGGATGTCTTTTTGTACTACTGATGGTGTCCTTTGCTGTACAGAAGCTTTTCAGCTTGATATAGTCCCACTTCTTCATTTTTGCTTTTGTTTCCCATGCCCGGGGAGATATGTTCATGAAGAACTTGCTCATGTTTATGTCCAAGAGATTATTGCCTATGCTTTTTTCTAAGAGTTTTATGGTTCCATGACTTACATTCAGGTCTTCGATCGACCCTGAGTTTACCTTTGTGTATGGGGCTAGACAGTAGTCCAGTTTCATTCTCTTACATGTAGCTGTCCAGTTTTTACAACACCAGCTGCTGAAGAGGCTATCAACTCCCCATTGTATATCCAAGGCTCCTTTATCAAATATTAATTGACTGTATATGTTTGGGTTAATGTTTGGATTTTCTATTCTGTTCCACTGGTCGGTGGGTCTGTCTTAATGCCAATACCAAATTGTCATGATTACTGTGGCTTTGTAGTAGAGCTTGAAGTCAGGGAGTGTAATTCCCCCTGTTTTATTCCTCCTTCTCAGGATTGATTTGGCTATTCGGGGTCTTTTGTGGTTCCATATGAATTTTAGAATTATTTGTTCCAGTTCATTGAAGAAAGCTGTTGGTAGTTTGACAGGGATTGCCTTGAATCTGTACATTGCTTTAGGTAGTATAGCCATTTTGACAATATTTATTGTTCCTAGCCAAGAGCATGGGATGAGTTTCCATTTGTTAGTGTCGTCTTTAATTTCTCTTAGGAGTGTCTTGTAGTTTTCAGAGTACAGGTCTTTCACTTCCTTCGTTAGGTTTATTCCTAGGTATTTGATTCTTTTTGATGCAATTGTGAATGGAATTGTTTTTCTGATTTCTCTTTCTGTTAGTTCATCATTAGTGTATAGGAAAGCAACAGATTTCTGTGTGTTAATTTTGTATCCTGCAACTTTGCTGAATTTAGATATTAGTTCTAGTAGTTTTGGAATGGAGTCTTTAGGGTTTTTTATGTACAGTATCATGTCATCTGCAAATAGTGACAATTTGACTTCTTCTTTACCAATCTGGATGCCTTGTATGTCTTTGTTTTGTCTGATTGCCGTGGCTAGGACCTCCAGTACTATGTTGAATAACAGTGGAGAGAGTGGGCATCCCTGTCTTGTTCCCGATCTTAGATGAAAAGCTTTAAGCGTCTCGCCGTTAAGTATGATGTTAGCTGTGTGTTTGTCATATATAGCCTTTATGATGTTGAGGTACTTGCCGTCTATACCCATTTTGTTGAGAGTTTTAATCAGGAATGGATGCTGAATTTTGTCAAATGCTTTTTCAGCATCTATGGAGATGATCATGTGGTTTTTGTTCTTCTTTTTGTTGATGTGGTGGATGATGTTGATGGATTTTCGAATGTTGTTCCATCCTTGCATCCCTGGGATGAATCCCACTTGATCATGGTGTATGATCCTCTTGATGTATTTTTGAATTCGGTTTGCTAATATTTTGTTGAGTATTTTTGCATCTACGTTCATCAGGGATATTGGTCTGTAATTTTCTTTTTTGGTGAGGTCTTTGCCCGGTTTTGGTATTAGAGTGATGCTGGCTTCATAGAATGAGTTTGGAAGTATTCCCTCCTCTTCTATTTTTTGGAAAACTTTAAGGAGAATCGGTGTTATTTCTTCTCTATATGTCTGGTAGAATTCAGAGGTGAATCCATCAGGCCCGGGGGTTTTGTTCTTGGGTAGTTTTTTGATTACCAATTCGATTTCGTCGCTGGTGATTGGTCTGTTTAGTTTTTCTGTTTCTTGCTTGATCAATCTTGGAAGGTTGTATTTTTAAAAGAAGTTGTCCATTTCTTCTAGGTTTTCCAGCGTCTTAGCATATAGATTCTCATAGTATTCTCTTATGATTCTTTGTATTTCTGTGGGGTCCGTCGTGATTTTTCCTTTCTCATTTCTGATTGTGTTTATGTGTGTAGATTCTCTTTTTCTCTTAATGAGTTTGGCTAAGGGTTTATCTATTTTGTTTATTTTTTCAAAGAACCAGCTCTTGGTTTGACTGATTTTTTTCTATTGTTTTATTCTTCTCAATTTTATTTATTATTTCTCTAATCTTTATTATGTCCCTCCTTCTGGTGACTTTGGGCCTCATTTGTTCTTCTTTTTCCAATTTCAGTAATTGTGTCTTTAGAATATTCATTTCGGAATGTTCTTCCTTCTTTAAATAGGCCTGGATTGCAATATACTTTCCTCTTAGAACTGCCTTTGCTGCGTCCCACAGAAGTTGTGGCTTTGCGTTGTTGTTGTCATTAGTCTCCATATATTCTTTGATTTCTGTTTTGGTCGTTAACCCATTGATTAATTAGGAGAGTGTTGTTAAGTCTCCATGTATTTGTGAGCCTTTTTGATTCCTTTCTAAAATTTATTTCTTGTTTTATACCTTGGTGATCTGAGAAGTTGGTTGGTAGGATTTCAATATTTTTGAAATTACTGGGGTTCTTTTTGTGGCCTAGTATGTGGTCTATTCTGGAAAATGTTCCATGTGCACTTGAGAAGAATGTGTATCCCGTTGCTTTTGGGTGTAGAGTTCTGTAGATGTCTGTTAGGTCCATCTGCTCTAGTGTATTTTTCAGTGCCTCTGTGTCTTTACTTATTTTCTGTCTGGTTGATTTGCCCTCTGGAATGAGTGGTGTGTTGAAGTCTCCTAAGATGAATGCATTGCTGTCTATTTCCTCCTTTAATTCTGTTAGTATTTGTCTCACATATGCTGGCGCTCCTGTGTTGGGTGCATATATATTTATAATGGTTATATCTTCTTGTTGGACTGACCCCTTTATCATTATGTAATGTCCTTCTTTATCTTTTGCTACTTTCTTCGTTTTGTAGTCTATTTTGTCTGATACAAGTACTGCTACACCTGCTTTTTTCTCTTTGTTTGCATGAAATATCTTTTTCCATCCCTTCACTTTTAGTCTGTGTATATCTTTGGATTTGAGGTGAGTTTCTTGTAGGCAGCATATAGATGGGTCTTGCTTTTTTATCCATTCTGTTACTCTGTGTCTTTTGATTGGTGCATTCAGTCCATTTACATTTAGGGTGATTTTTGATAGGTATGTACTTATTGCCATTGCTGGCTTTAGATTCGTGGTTACCAAGGGTTCAAGGGTTGCTTCTTTACTATCTAACAATCTAACTTAACTTTCTTGTTAAGTTATTGTAAACACAGTCTGATGTTTCTTATTTCTCTCCTTTCTTATTCCTCCTCCTCCATTCTTTCTATAATAGGTGTTTTATTCTTTGCCTTTAGTTAGAATTTGGATGGTCTGCTTTCTTTGCTATGATTTTATTTTCTCTGGTGACATCTTTTTAGCCTTAGGTGTGCCTCCATCTAGAGCAGTCCATTTAAGATATCCTGTAGTGGTGGTTTATGAGAGGCAAACTCTCTCAACTTTCGTTTGTCTGGAAATTGTTTAATCCCTCCATCATATTTAAATGATAATCGTGCTAGATACAATATTCTTGGTTCGAGGCCCTTCTGTTTCATAACATTAAATATATCATGCCATTCTCTTCTGGCCTGTAAGGTTTCTGTTGAGAAGTCTGATGATAGTCTGATGGGTTTTCCTTTGTAGGTGATCTTTTTTCTCTCTCTAGCTGCCTTTAATACCCTGTCTTTATCTTTGATCTTTGCCATCTTAATTATTATGTGTCTTGGTGTTGTCTTCCTTGGGTCCCTTGTGTTGGGAGATCTATGAGCTTCGGTGGACTGCGAGACTACTTCCTTCCCCAGCGAGGGAAAGTTTTCAGCAATTATTTCTTCAAAGACACTTTCTATCCCTTTTTCTCTCTCTTCTTCCTCTGGTACTCCTATAATGCGAATATTGTTCCGTTTGGATTGGTCACACAGTTCTCTTAAAATTCTTTCATTCCTAGAAATCCTTTTATCTCTCTCTGCCTCAGCTGCTCTGTACTCCTGTTCTCTCTTTTCTATTCCATTAACAATCTCTTGCATCTCATCCATTCTGCTGTTAAGCCTGTCGATCGCTTGTCTGATTTGTGCATTGTCTTTCCTCAGTCCCCTCACTTCCTCCCTCAGCTCTTGCACATTTCTCTGTAGGTCCATCAGCATGGTTATGACTTTTATTCTGAATTCTTTTTCAGGAAGACTATGCATTTCCATCCCTTCAGACTCCCTCTCTGGGGTTGTCTGGTTGATTTTGGTCTGAACCATATTCCTCTGTCTTTTCATGGCTATAGAATTGGTCACTGATAGTTGTCACATATGTCAGCTGGGCTCTTTAAGACTTTAAAAAGAGAAGAAAAAAAAGAAAAAAAAAAGAAGAAAGAAAGAAAGAAAAAAAGAAACAAAGAAAGAAAAGAAAAAACAAAAACAAAACAAAAAACTATACAAAACAAAATAAACAAAAAAAAATGCCCACCGGACGTAGATTCTGTGGGAATGCTCTAGGTGGCGCTATTGCCCCACTATTCCACAGCTGTGACTGCACCACTCCGCAGGGCCCTTTATCGCTCTGGCAGGGGTGGGAACGAATAGGAGGCTGTTGATCTCAGTGAGAGGTGTAAGTATGGCTACGCTTCCTCAGTCACCAGCTAAGGCGTCCGAAACTCCCCGGGACTCCCAGCCTGCTGGGCTGAGTGTGCTGGGGCCATCTGGCTCCTCCGCTGGGCTCCTGTCTCTTTAGACCGCTGAAGAAAGCGCGCGCTTTTTTTTTTCCCTTCCCGGGAGCCGGCTGCAAGCACCCTGGCGCATTCCCTGCTCAGATCCTGCCCCTCTCTCTGTCCAATCTCTGCTGCACTGCGCAATGTGGGTCAGCACTCCACGTGCAGTTAACTGGGGCTGGCTACTTCGCAGGGTGTACTTCCACTCCCTCCCGGCTCTGAATCCTCTCCTCCCGCTGGTGCACTGGCGTGGAGGAGGGCTCAGTTACCGCCGGGTCGCGGCTCCGTATCTTCCCCGCCTCTTGGGGTGCCGAGTGCTCTCGGGTGTAGCTGCACGCTGTGCGCTTTCCTGTGTATTCTCGTCTCTTTTAGGAATAGGTGTATTTGCTGTGTTTTCGTAGATAAATATAGTGTTGGGAGGAGATTTCTGCCGCCCTGCTCACACCGCCATCTTCACGGAAGTCCGTGTAATTTTCTTTTTTGTGGTGTCTTTTGTTTTGGTATGAGAGTTACGCAGGCCTCCTAGAATTAGTTTGGAATATTCCCTCTTCTTGTACTCTTTGAAAAACTTTAAGGAGGATGGGTACTAGGTCTTCACTAAATGTTTGATAAAATTCAGCAGTGAAACCATCTTGTCCAGACCTTTCATTCTTAGGTAGTTTTTTGATTACCTATTGAATTTCATTCCTGTTCAGATTTTCTGTTTCTTTCTGGGTCAGCCTGGAAGGTTGTATTTTTCTGGAAAGTTGTCCATTTCTTCTAGGTTATTCAGTTTATTGACATATAATTTTTCATAGTATTCTCTAATAATTCTTTGTATTTCTGTGGTGTCCGTAGTGATTTTTCTTTTCTCATTTCTGATTCTGTTTATGTGTGTAGGCTCTCTTTTTTTCTTGATAAGTCTGGCTAGGGGTTTATGTTTATCTATTTTGTTTATTTTCTCAAAGAACCCGCTCTTGCTTTCTTTGATTCCTTCTATTGTCTTATTCTTCTTGATTTTATTTATTTCTGCTCTAGTCTTTATTATATCTGTAGTTCTACTGACTTTGGGCCTCATTTTTCTTCTTTTTCTAGTTTCATTAATTGTGAGTTTAGAGTGTTCATATGGGATTTTCTTCTTTCCTGGGGTAGGCCTGTATTGCAATATACTTTCCTCTTAGCACGGCCTTTGCTGTGTCCCACAGATTTTGTGGGGTTGTTTTATTGTTGTAATTTGTCTGTATATATTGCTTGATCTGTGTTTATTTGGTCATTGATCCATTGGTTATTTAGGGGCATGTTGTGAAGTCTCCATGTGTTTGCGGGATTTCTTTTTCTTTGCATAATTTATTTCTAGTTTCATACCTTCGTGGTCTGCGAAACTGGTTGGTACAATTTCAATCTTTTTGAATTTACCGAGGCTCTTTCTGTGGCCTAGTATATGATCTATTCTTGAAAATGTTCCATGTGCACTTGAGAAGAATGTGTATTCTGCTGCTTTTGGGTTTAGAGTTCTGTAGATGTCTGTTAGGTCCATCTGTTCTAATGTGTTGTTCAGTGTTTCTGTCTCCTTACTTATTTTCTGTCTGGTTGATCTGTCCTTAGGAGTGAGTAGAGTGTTGAAGTCTCCTAGAATGAATGCATTGCATTCAATTTCCCCTTTTAATTCTGTTAGTATTTGTTTCACATATATAGGTACTCCTGTGCTGGACACATAGATAGTTAATGGTTATAACTTCTTGTTGAATTGACCTCTTCATCATTATGTAATGTACTTCTTCGTGTCTGGTGACTTTGTTTTGAAGTGTATTTTGTCTGATAGAAAATGGCAACCTCTGCTTTTTTCTCCCTATTAGTTGCATGAAATATCTTTTTCCATCTCTTCACTTTTAGTCTGTGTATTTCTTTGGTTTTAAAGTGAGTCTCTTGTATGCAGCATATAGATGGGTCTTCTTTTTTTATCCATTCAGTGACTCTATGTCTTTTGATTGGTGCATTCAGTCCATTCTCATTTAGGGTGATCATCGATAGGTAGTACGTATTGCCATTGCAGGCTTTAGATTTGTGGTTACCAAAGGTTCAAGGTTAACTTCCTTACTATCTAAGAGTCTAACTTAACTCATTCAATATGCTATAACAAACACAACCTAAAGATTCTTTTTTCTCCTTTTTCTTCCTCTTCCATTCTTTATATATTAGGTATCATGTTCTGTACTCTTTGTCTATCCCTTGATTGACTTTGGGGATAGCTGATTTAATTTTTCATTTGCTTAGTAATTAACTGTTCTACTTTCCTTATTGTGGTTTTTTACCTCTAGTGACAGCTATTAAGCCTTAGGAAAACTTCCACCTATAGCAGTCCCTCCAAAATACACTGTAGAGATGGTATGTGGGAGGCAAATTCTCTCAGCTTTTGCTTATCTGGAAATTGTTTAATCCCTGCTTCAAATTTAAATGATAATCTTGCTGGATAAAGTACTCTTGGTTCAAGCTCTTTTGCTTAACTGCATTAAATACATCATGCCACTCCCTTCTGGCCTGTAAAGTTTCTGTTGAGAAGTCTGATGATAGTCTGATGGGCTTTCCTTTGTAGGTGATCTATTTCCCTCTCAGGCTGCTTTCAGTAGTCTGTCCTTAACCTTGATCTTTGTCATTTTAAGTACTATATGTCTTGGTGTTGTCTTCCTTGGGTCCCTTGTGTTGGGAGGTCTGTGCATCTCCATGGCCTGAGAGACTATCTCCTTCCCCAGATTGGGAAAGTTTTCAGCAATTACCTCCTCAAAGACACTTTCTATCCCTTCCTCTCTCATCTTCTTCTGGTACCCCTATAATGCAACTATTGTTCCGTTTGAATTGGTCACACAGTTCTCTCAATATTCTTTCATTCTTAAGAAATCCTTTTTTTCTCTCTGTGCCTCAGCTTCTTTGTAGTCCTCTTCTTTAACTTCTATTTCACTTATTGTGTCCTCCACCACATCTAATCTGCTTTTAATACCCTCCATTTTGCTCAACAATTGGGTGTCCAACCCGAATTCATTCCTGAGGTCCTGAATATTTTTCTGTACATCCATGAGCATGTTAATGGTTTTTATTTTGAAATCCCTTTGAGGAAGATTCATAAGGTCGATTTCATTTCAATCTTTCTCAGGGGTTGTATTCATAATTTTACTTTGAACCAGGTTTCTCTGGCATTTTATATTTGTATATATCGCCCTCTAGTCCCAGAAACTCTACTCTCTGGAGCTGCTCAGCCCCTGAAGCAATGTCAAGGTTCACAGGGGAGCAGTATCAGTGCCCGGGGGGAAGAAAGAGCTGTTTCCTGCTTCCCAGCTGCTATGCTTGCCTCCACTGCAAGAACCAGCGGGCCGAGCACACAGGTATATGCCTCTATGCTTTGTGTTTGTGGTTGCTGTAGATGGGGCTTCCCTCTCGACGGCCTAATGCCAGGGTAGGGTTTGCTGGTTTGGAAGCCAGTGGGGGCTGGCCCGGAGAAAGGCACAGTAGGCTGTGTATCACGGAGGCGGTCCTTCAAGGTGTGCAGCCAGTCAGGAGCTGGAGTACCTGAAGATTGCGAAAGTTCCCAACCTTCTGGGCAGAGTGCACCTGGACAATTTTGTCTACTTGTCCTTTCTACTAAGCAGTAAGCTCTGCACAATCCTTGCCCCTCTAGCAGCCCTCCTGCTGTTAGGAAGTCACTCTGATTGCCCGCCTTTCTTTTGTTCCAGAGCAGCCAGATATGCATCCCTGCTTTCCATAAGTGGCTGGAATCTCAGTCTCTTCAGGTATTCTGCCTGTCTTAGCTTTCCAACCCCCTAATCACGAGAATACCATGAAAGCACCATCAAATGTAGGTTTGTGCTTCCAGAGCAGATCTCCGGAGTTAGGTATTCAGCAGTTCCAACCCTCCACTCCGTCCCTGGTCTGTTTCTCTTCCTCCCACCCGTGAGCTGTGGAGGGGGAAGAGCTTGGGTCCTGCTGGGACACGGCTTTGGTACGTTACCCTGTTCTGTGAGGTTTATTCTTTTATCCAGGTGTATGCAGTTTGGTGCAGCCCTCTTTCCTGTTGCTCTTTCATGATTAGTCATATTAATTATATTTTTGTATTATATGCTGTTTTAGGAGGAAGCCTCTGTCTCACCTCTCATGCCACCATCTTTAATCCTCTCCTTTTTTTTTTCTTAAAAGCTCCTCCTCCTTTTTCTTTTAAGCATACAAGTTATTATTCTGATATACAGTAAAAATTGGAAAAAAACAGGATTGTCACAGAGGTCGTCTATATAGAGTTCTTGGTAAATGCCAATGGTATTCTTTTTATTAAACATGAGCAGCTTAGGTGTGCCTTAGTTTGGCCACTTCCTCTGGACATTTATTTCTTAAGTAGTGTCATATATGAGATCCTTACAGCTATAGTAAAAACAGAATGGAGAAACTTACTACTAAGATAAACAGAAGGGAGATACTTTCTGCCAAAAGCTAGGTGTTTCAAACAATGCTCAGAAAGAGATGAACACACTGAAAATCCACTGACACCACCACAGATACTCTGTTAAAAGTTGTAAAGCAGAAAAAAAACAAAAAAATAACAAAATAAAACCCTTTTCTTCCCCTTTAAGTTTCTAGGTACTGTTCTTAGTTAATACTTATTTAACCAAGGAAATCACCTGCCTTTATTTGCTGTGTATGTTGATTTGAGATTTAAAGTTGACTCTGTTCTCTGTATATTACTACTGGACCAAATGGTTCAGAATACAAATTTGGCAATGACTAGTTATTAAAAAAAGAAAAAAGAACGTTAAATTTAGAGACATTAAAAACTTTTAACCAGACCTCCGGGAAGATGGTGGTGTGAGCAGGGCGGCAGAAATCTCCTCCCAACACTATATTTATCTACGAAAACACAGAAAATACATCTATTCCTAAAAGAGAGACGAGAATACATAGGAAAGCGCACAGCGTGCAGCTACACCCGAGAGGACTCGGCACCCCAAGAGGCGGGTAAGATATGGAGCCGTGACCCGGCAGGACCCGAGCCCTCCCCCACCCCAGCGCATGAGCGGGAGGAGAGGATTCAGAGCCGGGAGGGAGAGGAAGTACACCCCGCGAAGTAGCCAGCCCCGGTGATCTGCGCAGGGAGCACTGACCCACATTGTGCAGTGCAGCGGAGATTGGAGAGACAGAGGGGCAGGATCTGAGCGGGGAATGTACCAGGGTGCTTGCAGCCGGCTCCCAGGAAGGAAAAAAAAAAGCGCGTGCTTTCTTCAGCGGTCTTAAAGAGACAGGAGCCCAGCGGAGGAGCCGGATCGCCCCAGCACACTCAGTCCAGCAGGCTGGGAGTCCTGGGGAGTTTCAGACACCTTAGCTGGCGACTGAGGAAGCGTAGCCATACTTAGACTTCTCAGTGAGATCAACAGCCTCCTATTCGTTCCCACCCCTGCCAGAGCAATAAAGGGCCCTGCGGAGTGGTGCAGTCACAGCTGTGGAATAGTGGGGCAATTGCGCCACCTAGAGCATTCCCACAGAATTTACGTCTGGTGGGCATTTTTTTTGTTTTGTTTTTGTTTTGTTTCTTTCTTTCTTTTTTTTCTTTCTTTCTTTCTCTTTTTTTTCTTCTCTTTTTAAAGTCTTAAAGAGCCCAGCTGACATACGTGGCAACTATCAGTGACCAATTCTATAGCCATGAAAAGACAGAGGAATATGGTTCAGACCAAAATCAACCAGACAACTCCAGAGAGGGAGTCTGAAGGGATGGAAATGTACAGCCTCCCTGAAAAAGAATTCAGAATAAAAGTCATAACCATGCTGATGGACCTACAGAGAAATGTGCAAGAGCTGAGGGAGGAAGTGAGGGGACTGAGGAAAGACAATACAGAAATCAGACAAGCGATCGACGGGCTTAACAGCAGAATGGATGAGATGCAAGAGACTGTTAATGGAATAGAAAAGAGAGAACAGGAGTACAGAGCAGCTGAGGCAGAGAGAGATAAAAGGATTTCCAGGAATGAAAGAATATTAAGATAACTGTGTGACCAATCCAAACGGAACAATATTCGCATTATAGGAGTACCAGAGGAAGAAGAGAGAGAAAAAGGGATAGAAAGTGTCTTTGAAGAAATAATTGCTGAAAACTTTCCCTCGCTGGGGAAGGAAGTAGTCTCACAGTCCACCGAAGCTCATAGATCTCCCAACACAAGGGACCCAAGGAAGACAACACCAAGACACATAATAATTAAGATGGCAAAGATCAAAGATAAAGACAGGGTATTAAAGGCAGCTAGAGAGAGAAAAAAGATCACCTACAAAGGAAAACCCATCAGACTATCATCAGACTTCGCAACAGAAACCTTACAGGCCAGAAGAGAATGGCATGATATATTTAACGTTATGAAACAGAAGGGCCTCGAACCAAGAATATTGTATCCAGCACGATTATCATTTAAATATGATGGAGGGATTAAACAATTTCCAGACAAACGAAAGTTGAGAGAGTTTGCCTCTCATAAACCACCACTACAGGATATCTTAAATGGACTGCTCTAGATGGAAGCACACCTAAGGCTAAAAAGATGTCACCAGAGAAAATAAAATCATAGCAAAGAAAGCAGACCATCCAAATACTAACTAAAGGCAAAGAATAAAACACCTATTATAGAAAGAATGGAGGAGGAGGAATAAGAAGGGAGAGAAATAAAGAAACATCAGACTGTGTTTACAATAACTTAACAAGAAAGTTAAGTTAGATTGTTAGATAGTAAAGAAGCAACCCTTGAACCCTTGGTAACCACGAATCTAAAGCCAGCAATGGCAATAAGTACATACCTATCAATAATCACCCTAAATGTAAATGGACTGAATGCACCAATCAAAAGACACAGAGTAACAGAATGGATAAAAAAGCAAGACCCATCTATATGCTGCCTACAAGAAACTCACCTCAAATCCAAAGATATACACAGACTAAAAATGAAGGGATGGAAAAAGATATTTCATGCAAACAACAAAGAGAAAAAAGCAGGTGTTGCAGTACTTGTATCAGACAAAATAGATTTCAAAATGAAGAAAGTAGCAAAAGATAAAGAAGGACATTACATAATGATAAAGGGGTCAGCCAACAAGAGGATAAACCATTTTAAATATATATGTCCCCAACACAGGAGCGCCGACATATGTGAAACAAATACTAACAGAATTAAAGGAGGAAATAGTAAGCAATGCACTGATTTTAGGAGAGTTCAACACACCACTCACTCCAAAGGACAGATCAACCAGACAGAAAATAAGTAAAGACACAGAGGCACTGAACAACACACTAGAACAGATGGACCTAACAGACGTCTACAGAACTCTACACCCAAAAGCAACGGGATACACGTTCTTCTCAAGTGCACATGGAACATTGTCCAGAATAGACCATATACTAGGCCACAAAAAGAACCCCAGTAATTTCAAAAATATTGAAATCCTACCAACCAACTTCTCAGATCACCAAGGTATAAAACTAGAAATAAATTTTAGAAAGAAATCAAAAAGGGTCACAAATACATGGAGACTTAACAACACTCTCCTAATTAATCAATGGGTTAACGACCAAATCAAAACAGAAATCAAAGAATATATGGAGACTAATGACAACAACAACACAAAGCCACAACTTCTGTGGGACGCAGCAAAGGCAGTTAGTTCTAAGAGGAAAGTATATTGCAATCCAGGCCTATTTAAAGAAAGAAGAACATTCCCAAATGAATAGTCTAAAGACACAATTACTGAAATTGGAAAAAGAAGAACAAATGAGGCCCAAAGTCACCAGAAGGAGGGACATAATAAAGATTAGAGAAGTAATAAATAAAATTGAGAAGAATAAAACAATAGAAAAAATCAATAAAACCAAGAGCTGGTTCTTTGAAAAAATAAACAAAATAGATAAACCCCTAGCCAGACTCAATAAGAGAAAAAGAGAATCTACACACATAAACACAATCGGAAATGAGAAAGGAAAAATCACGACGGACCCCACAGAAATACAAAAAATCATAAGAGAATATTATGAGAATCTATATGCTAACAAGCTGGAAAACATAGAAGAAATGGACAACTTCTTTTAAAAATACAACCTTCCAAGACTGACCAAGCAAGAAACAGAAAAACTAAACAGACCAATCACTAGCGACGAAATCGAATTGGTAATCAAAAAACTACCGAAGAGCAAAACCCCTGGGCCTGATGGATTCACCTCTGAATTTTACCAGACATATAGAGAAGAAATAACACCGATTCTAGTTAAAGTTTTCCAAAAAATAGAAGAGGAGGGAATACTTCCAAACTCATTCTATGAAGCCAGCATCACTCTAATACCAAAACCAGGCAAAGACCTCACCAAAAAAGAAAATTACAGACCAATATCCCTGATGAACGTAGATGCAAAAATACTCAACAAAATATTAGCAAACCGAATTCAAAAATACATCAAGAGGATCATACACCATGATCAAGTGGGATTCATCCCAGGGATGCAAGGATGGTACAACATTCGAAAATCCATCAACATCATCCACCACATCAACAAAGAAGAACAAAAACCACATGATCATCTCCATAGATGCTGAAAAAGCATTTGACAAAATTCAGCATCCATTCCTGATTAAAACTCTCAACAAAATGGGTATAGATGGCAAGTACCTCAACATCATAAAGGCTATATATGAGAAACCCACAGCTAACATCATACTTAACGGCGAGACGCTGAAAGCTTTTCATCTAAGATCGGGAACAAGACAGGGATGCCCACTCTCTCCACTGTTATTCAACATAGTACTGGAGGTCCTAGCCACGGCAATCACACAAAACAAAGACATACAAGGCATCCAGATTGGTAAAGAAGAAGTCAAATTGTCACTATTTGCAGATGACATGATACTGTACATAAAAAACCCTAAAGACTCCACTCCAAAACTACTAGAACTAATATCTAAATTCAGCAAAGTTGCAGGATACAAAATTAACACACAGAAATCTGTTGCTTTCCTATACACTAATGATGAACTAACAGAAAGAGAAATCAGAAAAACAATTCCATTCACAATTGCATCAAAAAGAATAAAATACCTAGGAATAAACCTAACGAAGGAAGTGAAAGACCTGTACTCTGAAAACTACAAGACACTCCTAAGAGAAATTAAAGAGGACACTAACAAATGGAAATGCATCCCATGCTCTTGGCTAGGAAGAATAAATATTGTCAAAATGGCTATACTACCTAAAGCAATCTACGGATTCAATGCAATCCCTATCAAACTACCAACAGCTTTCTTCAATGAACTGGAACAAATAATTCTAAAATTCATATGGAACCACAAAAGACCCCGAATAGCCAAATCAATCCTGAGAAGGAGGAATAAAACAGGGGGAATTACACTCCCTGACTTCAAGCTCTACTACAAAGCCACAGTAATCAAGACAATTTGTATTGGCACAAAAACAGACCCACAGACCAGTGGAACAGAATAGAAAATCCAAACATTAACCCAAACATATACAGTCAATTAATATTTGATAAAAGTGCCTTGGATAAACAATGGGGAGATGACAGCCTCTTCAGCAGCTGGTGTTGGAAAAACTGGACAGCTACATGTAAGAGAATGAAACTGGACTACTGTTTAGCCCCATACACAAAGGTAAACTCAAGGTGGATCAAAGACCTGAATGTAAGTCATGAAACCATAAAACTCTTAGAAAAAAATATAGGCAAAAATCTCTTGGACATGAACATGAGCAACTTCTTCATGAACATATCTCCCCGGGCAAGGGAAACAAAAGCAAAAATGAACAAGTGGGACTATATCAAGCTGCAAAGCTTCTGTAGAGCAAAGACACCGTCAGTAGAACAAAAAGACATCCTACAGTATGGGAGAATATATTCATAAAAAACGTATCTGATAAAGGGTTGACATCCAAAATATATAAAGAACCCATGCACCTTAACAAACAGAAAGCAAATAATCCAATTAAGAAATGGGCTGAGGACATGAATAGACACTTCTCCAAAGAAGAAATTCAGATGGCCAACAGGCACATGAAAAGATGCTCCACATCGCTAATCATCAGAGAAATGCAGATTAAAACCACAATGAGATATCACCTCACACCAGTGAGGATGGCCAACATCCAAAACACAAACAACAACAAATGTTGGCGAGGATGTGGAGAAAAGGGAACCCTCCTACACTGCTGGTGGGACTGCAAATTAGTTCAACCATTGTGGAAAGCAGTATGGAGGTTCCTCAAAAAACTCAAAATAGAAATACCATTTGACCCAGGAATTCCACTCCTAGGAATTTACCCTAAGAATGCAGCAGCCCAATTTGAAAAGGACAGATGCACCCCTATGTTTATTGCAGCACTATTTACAATAGCCAAGAAATGGAAGCAACCTAAGTGTCCATCAGTAGATGAATGGATAAAGAAGAGGTGGTACATATACACAATGGAATATTATTCAGCCATAAGAAGAAAACAAATCCTACCATTTGCAACAACATGGATGGAGCTAGAGGGTATTATGCTCAGTGAAATAAGCCAAGCCGAAAAAGACAAGTATCAAATGATTTCACTCATATGTGGAGTATAAGAACAAAGAAAAATACTGAAGGAACAAAACAGCAGCAGACTCACAGAACCCAAGAACGGACTAATAGTTACCAAAGGGAAAGGGACTGGGGAAAATGGGCGGGAAGGGAGGGATAAGAGGGAAAAAGGGGCATTATGATTAGCAGATGTAATGTTGGGGAGGCACGGGGAGGGCAGTACAACTCAGAGAAGACAAGTAGTGATTCTATAGCATCTCACTACGCTGATGGACAGTGATTGTAATGGGGTTGGTGGGGGGGGTACCTGATGAAGGGGTAGTTTAATAATCGTAATATTCCACATGTAATTGTAAATTAATGATAATAATATAAATTATATTAAAAAAATAAAAATAAAAAAAATAAAAACTCTTAACCAGATAACTAAAAATAAACACTGGCATTTTACCCATGTATAAATATGCACAAACAAAACTATTCAAATCAGTATACTCATTCAGCAGCCAAACAAAGCACAACATTCACTGAATATTCACATATATGATTTGTTTTTCATCAGTGGTCTGTCTCCTAGGCATTCTTACTAAAATGGAAAGCTTCGTGGCTATGCAACCCAAATATTTTATTTTCACCTGGAAGTTGTCAATAGAGAAAAAGCCAAAGCTACAGAGAAAATTAACAGAGATCTTTAAAATTCCTCTGAATTCTCATCATTCTTCTCATCTCTTTAATTACACTGTAAAATTCTTAGGAACCATGTTGTAGAGTCAAACAACAGGACAGTTAAATTATAGTTTGAAATTCACTTATAATAGGATTCAACTAGTTATAATTCATTATATCTCAGTGCACCTAACATGGTATGTCCAACAAAATCATTCTTCTTCATAAAATCAGAGTATAAACTCACAAATTACTACACTTTCTATTTTTAAAATGCAAAGCAAATAAGTGAGGGTGAAAAAAATTCTGAGATTGATATTTACCTGGGAGATGGTTACAGAAGTATATACACAGGTCAAACTTCACTGAGCTGTACACTAAGATTTGTGTATTTTATTGAACATAGCTCAATAAAAAAATAAAAAGAAAATTTTTTAAAAAGGCAAAAGGAAGTTGGCTGGCATTAGTGAAACTTGGGACACAAAGGTAACAAACTATAATAAGAAACATACACAGAGAATCAATTGAGTATTTGCTTTACTCTGTATCAGTTTATCAAATACCATCATAACCTGGGAAAATTCTTTAAAAAAATTATTTCTGGGTCTCAGTCATAAACCTGGGAAGGTACATAATATTCCAGTTGACTCAGCTGTATCACTGCTTCATGCTATTGGCTCAAATAAGTGAGCTTGAATAAGTGGCAGTTGTAGCTCTGAATTTCTACTGTCTCAGGTCAATCTACTCAGTTCTGTCACACATATAAAGGTGGTACATAAGGTGGAGAATTGTTATGACTACAATAATTCCAAACAACTTCTATATTATAAACCAGAAAAATACTATGTAAAATTTATTCCTTCATTAGAAAGGACAAAAATGACAGGAATTATAAAAATGTCATCTGAAGCTGTGTGATTAGAATAGCCTATCTACATTTCCCATGACATCAACATCCTTACAACTTATACCTTTATAATTGAAGGGATGTTAAAAGGTGAAACACTGAAATACGTTCATTGACCACTACTTACTATAACTATATTTGGAATTTTAGACTTCTAAAAACATGTTAACCAAAGCAGGATTACTAAATGAGTAAATTCAAGATTCAATCATATCTACTCTTTCCACTTATCAACTGAAGTGGCTTATTTATCATGATAATTACCCATTCCTATGCTTTCCAAAAAAGGCATGCTGATAAATTTCTGAGAATTATGAACCATGTCCTTCACTGGTTCTGAGATTACACGAGCAGTTTTATACAGTTCTCATGGTGCTTTTCTCAGTTCCAAACCCTCATTCAAAGCCTCTACCTCTATTTCAGTATCTCTATATAGTATATTTTTGGATTAACTGTTTGGCCAACAATGCAAATGATTATTTAGGGAAGTCTCTTAACTTCTAAACACACAACTAGGAAAGAAATAATTGACACTAATGACTTATTCCCACATATAGCTCAATACCCAGATAGATGTCAACTGTTTTCCCACCCTAGGAATGGTAAACAAACATCTACTGCGTATGCACAGCCAACTTAATCTCTGCATTTCAGGCTGTTTCTAATCTGTCTTTTTGACTAATACAATACTAAACCATCATGGGAAAACCAATGTGGATAGATGCCTGGAACAGTCCCTCAAGTGAGATTATTTTTTGAAGTCTGGTCAACTGACCAAAGACATCTCAGCTTGCTAACAACAGCATACATCTATGTATACTGACAAGATTAAACCTAATTTTGAATATTACTCTTAAAGAAGAATCACCAGATTTTAAAAAGCACCGATCACGAGACTTACATGGCAAACCATAAACTACATCTGAGAATAAGCTACTCAATAAATTATAGAATACAATAAATGCTTCTAAGTCAAACAGATTATTACTTTGTCAAAATAATGCTGTTGTTTTAAGTCACTTACAAGTCCTTTCATGTCACATATTGTAGGCACTCAACTTAGCTGTGTAAACTACATACACATTTTTTGGTGATATTGTCATGCAATGATAACATTTCATGATTAACTTCTCTTAGCCGAAGATATTAATAAGATGGCAAAACAATGTATATTTGGTATATTTTACAATTTCCACGTGAATGTATGTTTCTGTACGTATATGTGTTTGGGTGACACGTTTGTGTGTGTGAGTTTATGGCTTTAGTTTCAGACACTGCTTAAAGAAACATTTTTAATACACTGAAACAGAAATGTTACTGGGAATGACATTTCAAATGAAGAAGAAAATAAATGCATTCTGATAAAGGGTTAAATATTTATTCTATAAAAATGCTTCCTTGTATTATAGTTAATAAAAAAACCAAGTAGCTCTAAGATGATGGCAAAGGTTCTCAATCAATTCAATATAACAAGTAATTACCAAGTATTTACTTATTAAAGGGTTATGTAACAAGCACTATGGGAATGACGAAATATAAAAGTTGGCCTCTATCCTCAAGAAACTTAGAATCTGGAATGAATGTAAAAGCAGAAAAGGCAGTAAAAGTATACAACAAGGGATAAACTCATGGATTTAGTAAAGAAAAGGACCTTGAAGAATGTACAGTCCATTTTTTATAATTGGGCAAAAAGATTTTTAAAGACCCACCCAATATCACACAACTTATTTACAAGCTGCAGCTGTTAGAACTAGTGACACTCAATGAAGTGTTTGGTTAGGCTCAAGTGGCATGGGGAACATAAAAAAAAAAGCCATCA
This sequence comes from Smutsia gigantea, assembly GCA_032199065.1. Taxonomy (NCBI): domain Eukaryota; kingdom Metazoa; phylum Chordata; class Mammalia; order Pholidota; family Manidae; genus Smutsia; species Smutsia gigantea. The sequence continues at coordinate 46,505 of JAVSCE010019240.1, read as the reverse complement.
ATATCATCTCTGGGCTTTTCTGTGGTGGAACAAAAGCATTCTGAAAGAAAATTGTTAGTATCCCAGATGTTCAAGGCTGGCCATCCACTTCTTTTTTCAGATGTGTATCTGTACAATTATTTTTTTATAGACATCTATATTTTTAAAGTCATATAATTGTTTTTTTCTCATTAGAAAGTAATATATGTTTATCACAGAAACTTTGGAAGGCCAATAAGAGGTCATGTAGGTAAGTATCATTGAGCAAAATACAATCAAGAGACCCTCTGTACTTGCAGTATCTAATAAAAAAAATAGTTAAAAAGAAACTCTCTAGGTGGATTATGGTAAAATGGTGGAGTAGGAAGCACCAAGAAATTTGTCATCACACCTAGAAAGCAACTATACTGGCAGAATCTGTCTAATCCAACTATTCAGAAACTCTAGAGTATACTAAAGGGGAAGACTTGGAAAGCACTTTAATGTTGATCAATTCTGGCTCTCAGCACAGTAGCAGTTACCCATTACCCACCATCACCTCAATGGGAGGCAGCTACGCAATTGTTCCTGCAGAAGCCTGCACACAGGTTGAGGTGACAGGATGAATATAAAGGACCCTGTCACCCAATTGTCTGTGCTTTACTCATGGCTTCCCATTCCAAAGGAACAGACGGAGACTGACAGCCCTTGTTGGTCCATCTCCCCTTACTGTTGCTAGACCCTCATTTTATTTTTCTCTCTTTTTTGAAAGCTATTAAAGACTAGGACATTCAAAAGAAACTGCATAGAGGGGGAAATCAGAAAATCACCATATATGTCCAGAGAAAGGTGCAGCTTCAAAAGAACCTAAGAAGACCTAAGTTTACACTTCAGACTGATCTTCAGCACAGAAACAGGCTACAGTGCAATCAAAAAAGGGAAACAGTAGGCATTTTTAGAGGATTAAAGATGGCGGCGTGAGAGGTGAGACAGAGGCTTCCTCCTAAAAAGGTATATAATATGAAAATATAACTAATACAACTACTCTTGAAAGAGCAAAGGGAAAGAGGACTACAACAAACTGCATTCACCTGGAGACAAGAGCAGACCTCACGGAAAAGTGTAACGTACTAAAGCTGTGGTCCTGCGGGATCCAAGCCCTTCCCCTACCCCAGCTCAGGGACGGGAGGAAGAGGAATGGAGCAGGGAGTGAGTGGAGATCTGGGACCGATGAATACCTAACTCCGGAGATCTGCTCTGGGAGCACAAACCTACATTTCATGGTGCTTGCATGATACTCCGTAAACAGGGAGTTGGAAAGCTAAGACAGGCAGAATTCCGAGAGAGACTAAGATTCCAGCTTCTTGTGGAAAGCAGGGATCCATATCCAGCTGCTCTGGGACAAAAGAAAGGCGGGCAGTCTGAGAGACTTTGTAACAAAGAAGCCCTTAGCAGGAGGGCTGCTAAAGGGCAAGGATTGCACAGAGCTTACTACTCAGGAGAAAGGACAGGTAGACAAAATGGTCCGGGTGCACTCTGCCCAGCAGATTGGGAGCTTTCATGATCTTCAGGTGTTCCAGCTCCCTTGCTGCCTACACAGCTCCAAGAACCCCTTCTGTGACAGCCAGACTACTGCGCCTTTCTCCTGGCCAGCTCCACCGGGCTTACAAACTGGGAAACCCTGCCCTGGCGTTATGCCAGCCAGAGGGAAGATCTGTCTACAGCAACTAAAAATGCAAAGCACAGAGGCTTATACGTGTGCTTGACCGACTAATTCAGGCAGTAGAGACAGGCATAGCAGCCGGGAAGCAGGAAACAGCTCTTTCCTCCGCCCAGGCACCAATACCACTCCCCCGCAATCCCCGACATTGCTTCAGTAGCTGAGCAGCTCCAGAGAGTAGAGCTTCTGGGCACTAGAGGGCGCCATACACAAATATGAAACTGCAAAGGAATCTGGTCCACAGTAAAATTAATACAACTCCTGAGAAAGATTTAAATGATATTGACCTTATGACTCTCCCTGAAAGGGAGTTTTAACTAAAAATCATTAACATGCTCATGGAGGTACAGAAAGATATTCAAGAACTCAGGCATGAATTACGGTCGAGATCCAATCACTGAAGAGCACAACGGACAGTGGATAAGGTGGAGGAGACGATAAATGAAATAGAAACTAGACAAGAGGAATACAAAGAAGCTGAGGCACAGAGAGATAAAAAGGATCTCTAAGAATGAAAGAATATTGAGAGATCTGGGTGACCAATCCAAATGGAACAATATTCGCATTATAGGGGTACCAGAAGAAGAAGAGAAAAAGGGATAGAAAGTGTCTTTGAGGAGGTGATTGCTGAAAACTTCAACAATCTGGGGAAGGAGATAGTCTCTCAGGCCATGGAGGTGCACAGATCTCCCAACACAAGGGACCCAAGGAAGACAACATCAAGACATATAGTAATTAAAATGGCAAAGATCAAGGATAAGGACAGACTATTAAAAGCAGCCAGAGAGAGAAATAAGATCACCTACAAAGGAAACCCATCAGCAGAAACCTTAGAGGCCAGAAGGCACTGGCATGATGTATTTAATGCAATGAAGCAGAAAGGCCTTGAACCAAGATTACTTTATCCGGCAAGATTATCATTTAAATTTGAAGGAGGAATTAAACAATTCCCAGATAAACAAAAGCTAAGAAAATTCACCTCCCACAAACCATCTCTACAGTGTATTTTGGAGGGACTACTATAGATGGAAGTGTTCTTACTGTTTAATAGCTGTTACCAGAGGTAATAAAACCACAGGAAAGAAAGCAGAGCAGCTAATGACTAAACAAATGCAAAATAAAATTAACTATCCCCAAAGTCAATCAAGGGATAGACAAACAGTACAGAATATGATACCTAATATATAAAGAATGGAGGAGGAAGAAAAACGAAGAGGAAAAAAACAAAAAACAAAAAAAGAACCTTTAGATGGTGTTTGTAATAGCATATTAAGTGAGGTAAGTTAGACTCTTAGATAGTAAGGAAGTTAACCTTGAACCTTTGGTAACCACGAATCTGAAGCCTACAATGCCAATAAGTACATACCTATCCATAATCACCCTAAATGTAAATGGACTGAATGCACCAATCAAAAGACACAGAGTCATTGAATGGATAAAAAAACAAGACCCATCTAAATGCTGCCTTCAAGAGACTCACTTTAAACCCAAAGACATTCACAGACTAAAAGTGAAGGAATATGAAAAAGACATTTCATGCAATTAATAGGGAGAAAAATGCAGGAGTTGCAGTACTTCTATTAGACAAAATAGACTTCAAAACAAAGGAAGTCACAAGAGACAAAGAAGGACATTACATAATGATAAAAGGGTCAATCCAACAAGAAGATATAACCATTATAAATACCTATGCACCCAACACAGGAGCTCCTACATATGTGAAACTAATACTAACAGAATGAAAGGGGGAAATAGAATGCAGTGCATTAATTCTAGGAGACTTCAACACACCACTCACTCTGAAGGACAGATCAACCAGACAGAAAATAAGTAAGGAGACAGAGGCACAGAGGCACTCAACAACACATTAGAACAGATGGACCTAACAGACATCTACAGAACTCTAAACCCAAAAGAAGCAGAATACACATTCTTCTCAAGTGCATATTGAACAATTTTCAAAAATAGATCATATATTAGGCCACCAAAAGAGCCTAGGTAAATTCAAAAAGATTGAAATTGTACCAACCAGCTTCTCAGACCACAAAGGAATGAAACTAGCAATGAATTATGCAAAGAAAATGAAAAATCCCACAAACACATGGAGGCTTAATAACATGCTCCTAAATAATCACTGGATCAATGACCAAATAAAAACAGGTATCAAGCAATATATGGAGACAAATGACAACAATAATTCAACACCGAAGGCCGTGCTAAGAGGAAAGTATATTACAATACAGGCCTACCTCAGGAAAGAACATTCCCATATGAGCAGTCTAAACTCACAATTAACAAAACTAGAAAAAGAAGAACAAATGAGACCCAAAGTCAGTAGAAGGAGGGACATAATAAAGATTAGAGCAGAAATAAATAAAATCAAGGAGAATAAAACAATAGAAAGGATCAACGAAAGAGCTGTTTCTTCGAGAAAATAAACAAAATAGATAAACCCCTAGCCAGACTTATCAAGAAAAAAAGAGTCTGCCTACTCACATAAACAGAATCAGAAATGAGAAAGGAAAAATCACTATGGACACCACAGAAATACAAAGAAGTACTAGAGAATACTATGAAAAATTATATGCTAACAAACTGGATAACCTAGAAGAAATGGACAACTTTCTAGAAAAATACAACCTTCCAAGGCTGACCCAGAAAGAAACAGAAAATATGAACAGACCAATTACCAGCAATGAAATTCAAATGGTAATCAAAAACCTACCTAAGAACAAAATGCCTGGACCAGATGGCTTCACCGCTGAATTTTATCAAACATTTAGTGAAGACCTAATACCTATCCTCCTTAAAGTTTTCCAAGGAGTAGAAGAACAGGGAATAGTTCCAAACTCAGGCCAGCATCACTCTAATACCAAAACCGGGCAAAGACACTACAAAAAAGAAAACTACAGACCAGTATCCCTGATGAACATAGATACAAAAATACTCAACAACATATTAGTAAAGTGAATTCAAAAATACATCAAAAGGATCATCCATCATGATCAAGTAGGATATATTCCGGGATGCAAGGATGGTTAAACATTTGAAAATCCATCAAGATCATCCACCAGATCAACAAAAAGAAGGACAAAAACCACATGATCATCTCCACAGATGCTGAAAAAGCATTTGACAAAATTCAACATACATGCATGATAAAAACTCTCAACAAAATGGGTATAGAGGGCAAGTACCTCAACATAATAAAGGCCATATATGACAAACCCACAGCCAACAATATACTTACCAGCGAGAAGCTGAAAGCATTTCCTTTAAGATCGGGAACAAGACAAGGATGCCTACTCTCCCCACTTCTATTCAACATAGTACTGGAGGTCCTAGCCATGGCAATCACACAAAACAAAGACATACAAGGCATCCAGATAGGCAGGGAAGATATTAAACTGTCCCTGTTTGCAGATGACATGATATTATACATAAAAAAACACTAAAGAATCTACTCCAAAACTACCAGATCTAATATCTGAATTCAGCAAAGTTGCGGGATACAAAATTAATACGCAGAAATCTGTGGCATTTCTATACACTAAAAATGACCTAGCAGAGAGAGAAATCAGGAAAACAATTCCATTCAAGTTGCATCAAAAAGAATAAAATAACTAGGAGCAAACCTAACTAAGGAAGTGAAAGACCTATACTCTGAAAACTACAAGACACTCATGAGAGAAATGAAAGAAGATACCAATAAATGGAAACACATCCTGTGCTCATGGATAGGAAGAATTAATATTGTCAAAATGGCCATCCTGCCTAAAGTAATCTACAGATTCAATGCAATTCCTATCAAAATACCAACAGCATTTTTCAACGAACTAGAGAAAATCATTCTAAAATTCATATGGAACCACAAAGACCTCGAATAGCCAAAGCAATCCTGAGAAGGAAGAATAAAGCAGGGGGAATTATGCTCCCCAACTTCAAGCTTTACTACAAAGCCACAGTACTCAAGACAATTTGGTACTGGAACAAGAACAGAACCATAGACCAATGGAACAGACTAGAGAGTCCTGATATAAACCCAAGCATATATGGTCAATTAATATACGATAAAGGAGCCATGGATATACAATGGGGAAATGGCAGCCTCTTCAACAGCTGGTGTTGGCAAAATTGGAGAGCTACATGTAAGAGAATGAAACTGGATTACTGTGTAAACCCATACATAAACGTGAACTCCAAATGGATTGAAGACCTGAATGTAAGTCATGAAACCATAAAACTCTTAGAAAAAAACATAGGCAAAAATCTCCTGAATAAGCATGAGCGAATTCTTCCTGCAACACATCTCCTGGGGGCAAGGGAAACAAAAGCAAAAATGAACACATGGGACTACATCAAACTAAAAAGTTTCTGTATGGCAAAGGATACCATCAACAGAATAAAAAGGCATCCTACAGTATGGGAGAATATATTCGTAAATGACATATCCAATAAGGGGTTAACACCTAAAATTTATAAAGAACATACACGCCTCTACACCCAAAAAGCAAATAACCCGATTAAAAAAATGGGCAGAGTATATAAAGAGACAGTTCTCCAAAGAAGAAATTCAGATGGCCAATAGACACATGAAAAGATGCTCCACATCACTAATCATCAGGGAAATGCAAATTAAAACCACAATGAGATATCACCTCACACCAGTAAGGATGGCCACTATCCAAAAGACTAAGAACAACAAATGCTTACGAGGATGTGGAGAAAGGGCAACCCTCCTACATGGCTGGTGGGAATGTAAGCTAGTTCAACCATTGTGGAAAGCAATACGGAGGTTCCTCAAAAAACGAAAAACAGAAATACCATTTGACCCGGGACTCCCACTCCTTGGAATTTACCAAAAGAATACAACTTCTCAGAATCAAAAAGACTTATGCACCCCTATGTTTACTGCAGCACTTTTTACAATAGTCAAGATATGGACATGTCCATCAGTAGATGAATAGATATAGAAGATGTGGTACATATACACAATAGAATATTATTCAGCTATAAGAAGAAAAAAAATCTTACTATTTGCAACAACATGGATGGAGCTAGAGGGTATTATGCTCAGTGAAATAAGCCAGGCGGAGAAAGATAAGTGCCAAATGATTTCCCTCATTTGTGGACTATAACAACGAAGCAAAACTGAAGGAACAAAACAGCAGTAGACTCACAGAACCCAAGAATGGACTAACAGTTACCAAAGGGAAAGGGACTGCGGAGGATGGGTGGGAAGGGAGGAATAAGGGGAAGAAGAGACACTACGATTAGCACACATAATGTATTGGGGGGGCACAGGGAAGGCAGTATAGCACAAAGAAGACACGTAGTTATTATACAGCACCTTACTATGCTTGTGGACACTGACTGTCATGGGGTATGTGTTGGGGACTTGATAATGGGGGGAATCTAGTAACCACAATGTTGCTCATGTAACTGTATATTAATGATACCAAAAAAAAAGATTGCATATCATAGTTACTTCAATAAAAAAATTAAAAAAGGGAAAAAAAAGTGAAACAGTGAACAAAAACAAAAAACCAGCAATCCCAGCAGAATGAGAAAACCGATTTCCAGAGTTACTGTATCATTAGATCCAAATGTCCAGTTTTCAAACAAAAAATATCAGACATACAAAGAAAAAGGAAAACGTGGCCCATTCAAAAGAAAAATATAAATGAACAGAAGTTGTTCTTTAAAAAGACCTGATGGGAGATCTACTAAACAAAGGCTTTAAAACAATTGCCTTAAAGATGCTCAAAACTAATGGAAGATCTTCAGAAAGTCAAGGAAATTATCTATGAACAAAATGCGAACACCAATAAAGAAACAGGAAACCTAGAAAGAAACAAAAAAAATTCTGGACCTGAGAAGTACACAAATGAAATAAAAAATTTACTAGAGGGATTAGAAGGCAGATTTGGGCAGGCAAGAATAAAGCAATCAGTGAATATGAAGATAGGACAATGGAAATTACCAAGTCTGAGCAACAGAAAGAAAAAGAATTGAAAAAAGTAAACAGAGCCTAAGTGACCTGTGGAACACCACCAAATAGACCAACACATTTTTGGCGTCCCAGAAGGAGAAAAGAGAGAAATGGCAGAGATTATTTGATGAAATAGCTGAAAACATTCCGAATTTGATGAATATAAACATCTAAGAAGCTAAATGAACTACAACTAAGATGAACTGAGAGACCTACGGAGAGACACATTATAATCAAACTTTTGAAAGATGCAAGATAGAAGCAATCTTCACATACAAGCAATCTCTATAAGATTATCATCAGACTGCTCATCAAAACCTTTAGAGGCAAGAAAGAACTGAGTCAATGTATCCAAAGTGCCAAAAGAAAAGAACCATGAGTCATATATCCAACAAAGCTGTCCTTCAAGAACAAGGGAAAAAATTAATACATTCCCAGAAAATTAAAGGTCAAAGGAGTTTGTTATCACTGAACCTTCCCTTAAGAATGCTTAAGGGAGTCTTGCGAGATGAAATGAAAAGACATGTGACAGTAAATCAAAGCCATATGAAGGGATAAAGATTTCAATGAGGTACACCCATGAGGAATTTTAAAAGCTAGTATTATTGTAACCATGGTTTGTAATTCCCCATTTTGTTTTCTACATAATTTACGAGACCAATGCATTTTGAATAATGATTAGTTTATGGTTTTGGGCACACAAGTTTTAAAGGTGAATTTTATGACATCAAAACTGAAAGGGGTAGAAATGGAGCAGTAAAGGAGCAAAGATTTTCTGTTATTGATGTAACATAGTATAAATTAAAACTAGTGTATTAACTTTACGATGTTAAATGCAATCCCTATTGTAACCACAAAGAAAATATCTATAAATATAAACAAAAGAAAATCAAAAAGGAATTTAGATATTTCCCTACCAAAAAAAAATTCAACTAAGCACAAAAGTAAAAATGCAGAAAATGAGGGAGAAAAATGCTACAAGACTTATGATAAACAAATACCAAAATGACAGAAATAATTCCTTTCCTATCAGTAATTACATTAAATTTTAATGGATTAAGCTCTACATCAAAATACAGATTGGCAGAATGCATAAAAAGGCATAATACAATTATATGTTGTCTACAAGAAATTCACTTTAGATACAGACATATAGTTTGAAAGTGAAAGGATGGAAAAAGATATTCCATGCAAATAATAACTAAAAGAGTGGAGGCAGCTATCATAATAGACTTTAGATAAACTTTAAATCAAAAAAGAATACAAGAGACAAGTGCATTATATATTAAAAGGTTCAATACAGCAAAAATAACAATTATAAACATTTACACACCTAATAATAGACAATCAAAGTATATGAAGAAAAAATTGACAGTGCTGAAGGGAGAAATACAGTCTTATAATTAATAGTTGGAGAACCATTTTCATTAATGGATAGAAAAAGACAGAAGAGAAACAGAGGACTTGAATAACACAATAAACCAACCAGATGTAACAGATGTGTTCAGAACATTCTACCAAACAGAATGCACTTGGGTCTTCTCAAGTGCACACTTGGGTCATTTCCAGGATATACTATATATTAGCACACATATTAAGTCTTAATATATTTGAAAAGATAGTTATCATGCAATGTATCTGCTCCAACAACAATGGGATGAAGTTAGAAATAAGAAAAATAGATAATTCACAAACATGGAAATTAAAAAGCAAAGTCTTAACCAATAGATCAAAGAAGAAATCACATGCCAAATTAGAAAATACTTGGAGATGATGAAAAAAAACACAATATACCAAAACTTATGGCACAAAGCTAAAACAATACTAATGGTGAAATTCAGAGCTATCAACTCTGAAATTTAAAAACAACAAAAATCTCAAATCAACAACCTAATTTTACAACTTCAGGAACTAGAAAAAAGAAGAACAAACCAAACCTAAAGCAGATGGAAGGAAATAGTGAAGACTAGGGCAGAGATAAACAGACAATAGAAAAACACAATCAATGAAACCAAATGCTAATACTTGGAAAGATAAAAAAAACTGACAAACTTTTAGATACACGGACTAAAAAAAGGAGATTCAAATTAAATCAGGAGTGGAAGTGGGGCTATTACTACCAATACAAAAATTAAAAAGAATTATAAGAGTACTATGAACTCTATGTCAACAAATTGGATCATATAGATAAAATGGACAAATTCTTAGAAACATAAAATCTACTGAGATTAAGTTAAAAGGATATAGAAAACCTGAATAGACCCGTAACTAGTGAAAAGACTGAATCAAAAAAAATTTTTTAATTTCTGGCAAAGAAAAACCCTAGACTTGATGACTTCACTGGAAAATTCTACCAAACATTTACAGAGCTAACATCAATCTTTCCCAAACTCCTCCAAAATTAGAACAGGAGGGAACACTTCCTAATTCATTCTTTGTGGCCAGCATTACTGATACCAAAGCCAAAGACACTACAAGAAAACTCTATTTTCTTTCTTTATTTTTTTTATAATTTATTTTGGTATCATTAATCTACAATTACATGTGCAATATTACGGTTATTAAACTACCCCCTTCATCAGGTCCCCCCACCAGCCCCATTACAGTCACTGTCCATCAGCGTAATGAGATGCTATAGAATCACTTGTCTTCCCTGAGTTGTACAGCCCTCCCCATGCCCCCCAACATTATGTCTGCTAATCGTAATGCCCCTTTTTCCCTCTTATCCCTTCCTTCCCACCCATCTTCCCTAGTCCCTTTCCCTTCAGTAACTATTAGTCCATTCTTGGGTTCTGTGAGTCTGCTATTAAAACTCTATTTTCTTATAGGCCAATATTCCTTATGAATGTTAACATAAAAATCCTTGACAAAATACTAGCAAACTGAAACAGTAGCATAGTAAAAAGATTAAACATCATGACTAAGTAGGATTTATTCCTGGAATCCAAGGATGGTTCAAACACCTGAATATTGATCAATGTAAAACACCACATTAAAAGAACAAAGGGGAAAAAAAACATGATTATCTTGATGCACAAAAAGCATTATAAAAATTTAACACTTTCATGATAAAACCACTAAACTCCAAACTAGGAACAGAAGGAAACTACCTCAGCATACTAAAAGTTACGAAGTTGGACCCTCACATAACACCATATATAAAAAAATCTGCTCCAAATGCATCAAAAACCAAAATCAATGATCTAAAACTATAAATCTTTTAAAAGAAAACAGGGCAAAAATTTCACAGCATTTGATTCTGCAATAATTTCCTGGATATGACACCAAATGAACAAGCAAAAGAGAAAAGTAAATAGGACTTCATGAAAAATTTTAAATGTGTGCATTAGAAGACACTATTCACAGTAAAAAGACAATCCACAGAATGGGAGAAAATATTGGCAATTCACAAAAGGATCACAAGCCAGATTACATACAAGAACTAAAACTCAGAAATACAAAAACAAATACTCCAATTTGAAATGGGCAAAAAACTGGCATAGACATTTCTTCAAAGAAGGTACACAAATAAGCACATGAAAAGATGCCCAATATCACTAATCATGGAAATTCAAATCAAAACTACAAACAGATACCAACTCACACTCATTAGGATGGCTGGTACAAAAAAAACAAAAACAAAAACAAGTGATGGGGATGATGATGAGATTCTGGAACTTTTGTGCACTGTTGGTGGAATGTAAAATGGTATATAACAGCCATGGAAAATGGTATGGTAGCTCTTCAAAATATTAAAAACAGAATTACCATATCATCCAGCACTTCCACTTTTGGTATATACTGAAAAGAACTGAAATCAGGGTCTCAAAGAGATACCTGTACACTCATGTTCACAGCAGCATTACTAACAACTGACAAAAATGGAAGCAGCCCAAGTGTCCATTAGAAAATGAGTGGATAATCAAAATATGGCATACACATACAAAGGAATATTCAACTTTAAAAAAGAAAGAAATTCTGACATGACATGAATGAAGCTTAAGGACATTATACTAAAGGAATTAAGCTAGTCACTAAAAGATAAATACTGTTATTATTCCACTTATATAAAGCACTCAGAATAGTCAAAATGAGACACTAAAATTCCTATAATAGTGGCAGCCAGGGGCTGAGGGGGGAGGGGAGAATAAGGAGTTATTTTTTTAATAGGTACAGTTTCAGTTTTATAAGATGAAAAGAATCCTGAAGATGGGTGGTGATGATGGTAGCACAATATGAATATAATACCACTGAACTGGACATTTAAAAATGGTTCAGATGGCAAATTCTATGTTATGTGATATTTTACCACACATATACACACACACGAAAATCTTTAGAAAAACAGGGAAATATTCTAGTGGTAACTAAAAGAGGCAGAAGTTAGTATTACACAAGGAAACAAAAGCCTAGAAAATTACAGATGGGCTCTATACAACTTCCAACTTTAACCCACTCTCAAAAGCCCAGAAATTCTCACAAATGTGTCAAATAACCAAAGAAGAAAATTGTAAAAGTCATAATGTGGTCATTAAACATTAAGCCTAAATAAAGCATGCATCAGGCTCCAGGCAGAAAAACATCTACAAGGTAGAAAAATAAATGCTGAAAAGACAATTAAATAAAACTTACAAAGTTCTAAAAGAAAGAATTTAAAGACTCATACTTGGTAATGATTTCATTGCAATATAAAGGTAACAGGTATAACTTTGTCAAACTAGAATAGACTTAGCAAACATAGCAAATAAAGCTCTGGTGGGGAATAGTGACAGAGGAGATACAGGGTACTCAATCATGAAATCCAGCCAATCGAATCATGACTACTTACACATAAAACACACACATACACAGTGATGAGCTTTGAATCCATTAAAGAAAACTAAACTGTAAGAATTAGTTGCTAAAAAGATGATGAACATATAAATCTTGATAATTTTACAAAAAAATCAAGTGAGTGTATGAGTGCTAACTTCTTCATTTTTTCATAGTAGGAAGACAATAACGTCTAAAATTGAAACATGCAGTGTACAAGTTTTTTTTAACCTTAGATTGGGGTCTTTCATAAAACCATCTCGAGTTTAATCAATACACAAAGATCAGCAATTACTATTCATGAGTGCACAACACACACATACAGGCAATTTTTACTAAAATGGATCTCCTACATACTGCTTCATATTTGACACTTAAAAGGGCATGAACAACTTACATTTATGCATACATTTGTACAAACACCTACACAGTATACTTATGCATATATCTCACTACTTTTCCTATTACTAACTTAAAAGCAAAGGAACAAAAACAGAATAAGTGGATTAAACTGCTTGAGAAAAAAATGACAAACCTCAGCTGAATAATAAAAATATAGTTGACCCTTGAACAACACAGGTTTGAACTGTGAGGGTCCACTTATATGCAGATATTTTTCAATGAATATATTGGAAAAGCTTTTGGAGCTTAGTGACAAAATTTGAAGAAACATTTCCTTTCTCTAGCTTACTTTATTGTAAAAATGCAGTATATACACTTCCGGAAAGATGGCGGCGTAAGCAGGGCGGCAGAAATCTCCTCCCAAAACTATATAAATCTACGAAAATACAGCAAATACAACTATTCCTAAAAGAGTGAAAAGAACACACAGGAAAGCGCTCAGCGTGCCGCTACACCTGAGAGGAATCAGCACCCTGCAAGGCAGGTAAGATATGAAGCCGCGACCCGGAGGCACCCGAGCACTCAACCAGCCCAGTGCCCCAGCAGGAGGAGAGCATTCAGAGCCGGGAGGGAGCGGAAGAGCAGGTCCGCGAAATAACCAGCCCCGGTGGTCTGCGCCGGGAGTGCTGACACACATCACGTTGTGCATCGGACATTGGAGAGGCAGAAGGTGCAGGTTTTGAACCGGGAACGCGCCGGGACCGTGCAGCCAGTGCCCCAGGACAAGAGAAAAGCGTGCGGTTTGTAGCGGTCTTGGAGAGGTGGGGGGGCCCAGTGAGGGAACACCATCGCCTTGGTGGGCTCAGCGCTGCAGGCTGGAAGTCCTGGGGAACTTCGGACCCTTTGCTGGTGACGGAGAGAAGGGAGCAGCCACGCTGGAACTTTATACAGAAAACAATAGCCTCCCATTCGTTCCCGCCCCGGCCAGAGCTACAAAGAGCAGCGCAGCTGTGGATTAGTGGAGCAACAGTGACACCTACAGCACGCTTAGAGAATCCAATCCAGGTGGGCTTTTTTTTTTTCCCTTTCCTTTTCTTTTCTTTTCTTTCTTTCTTCTTTTCTTTCTCTTCCTTTTTTTGCTTCTTTTTTTCTTTTTCCCTTTCCTTTTTCTTTCTTTTCTTTCTTCTTTCTCTCTTTTCTTTCTCTTCCTTCTTTTTTTGCTTGTTTGTTTTTTTTTCTTGTTTTATCGTGGCTGTTTTTTTTTAAGTCTTAAAGAGCCCAGCTGACATATGTGGCACCAACCAGCGACCACTCCTATCAACATAACAAGACACAGGAATATGATACAGACAAAAATCACCAAGAGCCAGACAGCCCCTGAGAAGGAACCTGAAAGGATGGAAATGCAGAATATTCCTGAAAAAGAATTCAGAATAAAAGTCATAACCATGCTGATGGATCTACAGAGAAATATGCAAGAGCTAAGGGAGGAAGTGAGGGAAGTCAGGAAAGACAATGCAGAAATGAGACAAGCCACTGACGGGCTCAGAAGCAGACCGGACAGGATGCAAGAGACTGTTAATGCAATAGAAATCAGAGAACAGGAACACAGAGAAGCTGAGGGAGAGAGAGAGATAAAAGGATCGCTAGGAATGAAAGAAAATTAAGAGAACTGTGTGACCAATCCAAACGGAACAATATTCGCATTATACGAGTACCACAGGAAAAAGAGAGAGAAAAAGGGATAGAGAAGTGTCTTTGAAGAAATAATTGCTGAAAACTTCCCCATGCTGGGAAAGGAAATAGTCTCACAGTCCATGGAAGCCCACAGATTTCCTAACACAAGGGACCCCAGGAAGACAACACCAAGACACATAATAATTAAAATGGCAAAGATCAAAGATAAGAACAGATCAAAATTAAAGGCAGCTAGAGAAAGAAAAAAGATCATGTTCAAATGAAAACCCATCAGACTAACATCAGACTTCTCAACAGAAACCTTACAGACTAGAAGAGAATGGCCTGATATATTTCACGCAATGAAACAGAAGGGCCTCGAACCAAGAATACTGTATCCAGCATGATTATCATTTACATATGATGGAGGGATTAAACAATTTCCAGACAAGCAAAAGCTGAGAGAATTTGCCTCCCATAAACCACCTCTACAGGACATCTTAAAGGAACTGCTCTAGAGGGAAGCACTCCTAAGGCTAAAAAGCTGTCACCAGAGAAATTAAAATAGCAAAGAAAGCAGACCATCCAAACACTAACTAAAGGCAAAGAATAAAACACCTAATATATAAAGATTGGAGGAGGAAGAATAAGAAGGGAGAGAAATAAAGAAACATCAGACTGTGTTTACAATAACTTAACAAGAAAGTTAAGTTAGATTGTTAGATAGTTAAGAAGCAACCCCTGAACCTTTGTTAACCATGAATCTAAAGCCAGCAATGGCAATAAGTACATATCTAGTGATAATCACCCTAAATGTAAATGGACTGAATGCAGCAATCAAAAGACACAGAGTAACAGAATTGATAAAAAAGCAAGACCCATCTATACGCTGCCTACAAGAAACTCACCTTAAACGCAAAGATATCCCCAGACTAAAAGTGAAGGGATGGAAAAAGTTATTTCATGCAAACAACATGGATAAAAAAGCAGGTGTTGCAGTACTTGTATCAGACAAAATACACTTCACAACGAAGAAAGTAGCAAGAGATAAAGAAGGACATTACATATTGATAAAGGGGTCAGTCCAACAAGAGGATATAACCATTTTAAATATATATGCATCTAACACAGGAGTGCCGACATATGTGAGACAAATACTAACAGAATTAAAGGAGGAAATAGACAGCAATGCATTCAACTTAGGAGACTTCAACACATCACTCACTCCAGAGGACAGATCAACCAGACAGAAAATAAGTAAAGACACAGAGGCACTGAACAACACACTAGAACAGATGGACCTAACAGACATCTACAGAACTCTACACCCAAAAGCAACAGGATACACATTCTTCTCAAGTGCACATGGAACATTTTCCAGAATAGACCACATACTAGGCCACAAAAAGAACCTCAGTAAAGTCAAAAATATTGAAATTCTACCAACCAACTTTTCAGATTACAAAGGCATAAAACTAGAATTAATTTTAGAAAAAAAAAAGGCTCACAAATACATGGAGACTTAACATTCTCCTAGTTAATCAATGGGTCAATGACCAAATCAAAACAGAAATCAAAGGCAGTTCTAAGAGGAAAGTATATTGCAATCCAAGCCTATCTAAACAAAGAAGAACATTCCCAAAAGAATTGTCTAAAGACACAATTACTGAAATTGGAAAAAGAAGAACAAATGAGACCCAAAGTCACCAGAAGAAGGGACATAATAAAGATCAGAGAAGAAATAAATAAAATTGAGGAGAACAAAACAATAGAAAAAAATCAATGAAACCAAGAGCTGGTTCTTTGAAAAAATAAACAAAATAGATAAACCCCTAGGCAGACTCATTAAGAGAAAAAGAGAATCTTCACACATAAACAGAATCAGAAATGAGAAAGGAAACATCACGACGGAGCCCACAGAAAAACAAAGAATTATAAGAGAATACTATGAGAATCTATACGCCAGCAAGCTGGAAAATCTAGAAGAAATGGACAACTTCTTAGAAAAATACAGCCTTCCAAAACTGACCAAACAAGAAACAGAAAAACTAAACAGACCAATCACCAGCAACGAAATTGAAGCGGTAATCAAAAAACTACCCAAGAACAAAACACCCGGGCCAGATGGATTCACCTCTGAATTCTACCAGACATACAGAGAAGAAATAACACCCATTCTCCTTAAAGTTTTCCAAAAAATAGAAGAGGAGGGAATAGTTCCAAACTCATTCTATGAAGCCAGCATCACTCTAATACGAACACCTGGCAAAGACCTCACCAAAAAAGAAAACTACAGACCAATATCCCTGATGAACGTGGATGCAAAAATACTCAACAAAATATTAGCAAACCGAATTCAAAAATACATCAAGAGGATCATACACCATGATCAAGTGGGATTCATCCCAGGGATG
Organism: Smutsia gigantea; assembly: GCA_032199065.1. Taxonomy (NCBI): domain Eukaryota; kingdom Metazoa; phylum Chordata; class Mammalia; order Pholidota; family Manidae; genus Smutsia; species Smutsia gigantea. Next base: position 29,590 of record JAVSCE010019240.1, on the reverse strand, counting down.
CAAGGATGGTACAACATTCGAAAATCCAGCAACATCATCCACCACATCAACAAAAAGAAGAACAAAAACCACATGATCATCTCCATAGATGCTGAAAAAGCATTTGACAATATTCAGCATCCATTCCTGATTAAAACTCTCAACAAAATGGGTATAGAGGGCAAGTACCTCAAAATCATAAAGTCCATATATGACAAACACACAGCTAACATCATACTTAACAGCGAGAAGCTAAAAGCTTTTCATCTAAGATCGGGTACAGGACAGGGATGCCCACTCTCTCCACTGTTATTCAACATAGTACTGGAGGTCCTAGCCACAGCAATCACACAAAACAAAGACATACAAGGCATCCAGATTGGTAAAGAAGTCAAATTGTCACTATTTACAGATGACATGATATTGTACATAAAAAACCCTAAAGACTCCACTCCAAAACTACTAGAACTAATATCTGAATTCAGCAAAGTTGCAGGATACAAAATTAACACACAGAAATCTGTTGCTTTCCTATATACTAATGATGAACTAACAGAAAGAGAAATCAGAAAAACAATTCCATTCACAATTGCATCAAAAAGAATAAAATACCTAGGAATAAACCTAACGAAGGAAGTGAAAGACCTTTACTCTGAAAACTACAAGACACTCCTAAGAGAAATTAAAGAGGACACTAACAAATGGAAACTCATCCCATGCTCTTGGCTAGGTAGAATAAATATTGTCAAAATGGCTGTACTACCAAAAGCAAACTACAGATTCAATGCAATCCCTATCAAACTACCAACAGCTTTCTTCAATAAACTGGAACAAATAATTCTAAAATTCGTATGTCACCACAAAATACCCTGAATAGCCAAAGCAATCCTGAGAAGGAGGAATAAAACAGGGGGAATTATGCTCCCTGACTTCAAGCTCTACTACCAAGCCACAGTAATCAAGACAATTTGGTATTGGCACAAAAACAGACCCACAAACCAGTGGAATAGAATCCAAAATCCAAGCATCAACCCAGACATATATAGTCAATTAATATTTGATAAGGGAGCCTTGGATATACATTGGGGAGATGACAGCCTCTTCAGCCGCTGGTGTTGGAAAAACTGCACAGCTACATGTAAGAAAATGAAACTGGACTACTGTCTAACGCCATACACAAGGGTAAACTCAAGGTGGATTAAAGACCTGAATGTAAGTCATGAAACCATAAAACTCTTAGAAAAAAATGTAGGCAAAAATCTCTTGGACATAAACATGAGCGACTTCTTCATGAACATATCTTCCCGGGCAAGGGAAACAAAAGCAAAAATGAACAAGTGGGACTATATCAAGCTGAAAAGCTTCTGTACAGCAAAGGACACCATCAGTAGAACAAGAAGACTTCCTACAGTATGGGAGAATATATTCATAAATGACGTATCCAATAAGGGGTTGACACCCAAAATATATAAAGAACTCACGCACCTCAACAAACAAAAAGCAAATAGTCCAATTGAGAAATGGGCAGAGGAGCTGAATAGGCACTTCACCAAAGAAGAAATTCAGATGGCCAACAGGCACATGAAAAGATGCTCCACATCGCTAATCATCAGAGAAATGCAGATTAAAACCACAATGAGATACCACCTCACACCAGTGAGGATAGCAACATCCAAAACACAAACAACAACAAATGTTGGCGAGGATGTGGAGAAAAGGGAACCCTCCTACACTGCTGGTGGGAATGCAAATTAGTTCAACCATTGTGGAAAGCAGTATGGAGGTTCCTCAAAAAACTCAAAATAGAAATACCATTTGACCCAGGAATTCCACTCCTAGGAATTTACCCTAAGAATGCAGCAGCCCAGTTTGAAAAGGACAGATGCACCCCTATGTTTATTGCAGCACTATTTACAATAGCCAAGAAATGGAAGCAACCTAAGTGTCCATCAGTAGATGAATGGATAAAGAAGATGTGGTACATATACACCATGGAATATTATTCAGCCATAAGAAGAAAACAAATCCTACCATTTGCAACAACATGGATGGAGCTAGAGGGTATTATGCTCAGTGAAATAAGCCAAGCCGAAAAAGACAAGTACCAAATGATTTTACTCATATGTGGAGTATAAGAACTAAGAAAAAAAAAAACTGCAAGGAACAAAACAGCTGCAGACTCACAGAATCCAAGAGTGGACTAATAGTTACCAAAGGGAAAGGGACTAGGGAGGATGGGTTGGAAGGGAGGGACAAGGGGGAAAAAGGGGCATTACGATTAGGAGATGTAATGTTAGGAGGGCACAGGGAGGGCTGTACAACCCAGAGAAGACAACTAGTGACTCTATAGCATCTCACTATGCTGATGGACAGTGACTGTAATGGGTTTGGTGGGGGGGGACCTGAAGAAGGGGGTTGTGTAATCACCATAATTTTGCTCATTTAATTGTAGATTAATGATATCAAAATAAACTTAAAAAAATGGAGTATATAATTCATGTAACATACAAAATTTGTGTTAATCTACTGTCTATATTGTCAGAATGACTTCCAGTCAGCAGTAGGCTATTATTAGTTAAGTTCTAAGGAGTCATAAATTACACATGGATTTTTGTGCAGGGCGTTGGCACCCCAATAACTATTTTGTTCAGGGCCAGATGTACTATAGATTAGGTAGAATAAAATGTTTGAAAGCTTTATTAAAATCTTTTTTGAAATACTATGAAATTATCTCCCTTTGAATGAAGCATTGCTAATGCTTCATGAAGCACCTCAGCCAAGCCCTTCAGAGGTACACTTCCATTTCAAGAGTACAGAGTCCATGAAGAGACAATGTAAGGAGAAAGGAAAATTAGATGAAGTTTACCATAGTAATGTGAGCAGGAACCATATAACTATATACCAAAGGTAAGTATTTACATGAGAACATGTCCTATTTTACTTAGTTTCAACGTTGTCCAAGTAGGTCAAAGATATAAACAGTTTTTCTTATCCTGCAGATCAATGGGTCCTAAGATAGTTGGTATAAAATAACCCTCTTGGGTAAAGAAAGTATTTAAAAATTTTTACCTACAATTTTTTATCTAAAAAATAAGAGCTAAATTAAGCTAAGGTAATATTTAATATATAAATTGACATTACTATCTTCACTTGATTCCTGTGTTTGCAGGTTATGTCATGTCACTAACAGCAACCTAGGATCCCTAAGAGCAGAAGATCAGTAACAGGAATTACAAATGGCACCATCACATTGTTTATTCACTTTCAGCTTATTGCTACGCAATGTTGGTGTACATGCTCAGTTGGGTGGAATAATGAATCCAGTTGACTTGCTGAACTTGAAGGTATTATTCTGATTTTTAAATGAAAGATAAATAATTTAGGTGTTCCAATAAATTCCTAGAATGAAAAGTGGCTGCTTGTCAAAAGTAGATTGTTTAGCAAATAAAAGAAAAATAAAAAATAATTCATGAAGAACTTTGAGACAAGTAGGAAAGAAACTGCTTTTTAAAACTGCTATGTATAGAGCCTTTTGAAAATGTCTTTACCTCTTAATTTGTGGCTGAAAATTATAGAGATGATGAACTTTGTTTATAGAATTCCTGCAAAAACCTTTGCAAAAAACTTGTTGCATGAGACTGAAAAAGAAAAAAAAAAACATATAAATGATCATTACAGCTTTTTTTTGAGCAAAAACCTAAAGTTCCAGCAGAGGGGAGTATTACTTTGTGACAAGAACTACTGGCAAATTAAAAAAAGATGTTTAACTACTCTCTTTCTGATGATTATAGAAGAAAACACTGAAATTTATACCACTACCAACCTCTGCTTAATTTAGGTAATAGTTAAAATACACATTCTACTACTGTTTACCTAGTGTCTAACTCTATATGGCTTACATTTTTCAAGAAAGGTAAAAATGGACAAAATGTTATTAGAACTTTGCATCTCTTCAGTTAAAGTTCTTGATTAAACAGTCAAATAATGAAAAACAAAAGGTATTTTCGGAGAAGTTTATGGGTGATTTCTACATTTCATTATTGTTCTTTAAGATGAAACTGATTTAAGAATATATTTAAGCTGTTTTTCATCCAGCTAGAATTAGTTTGCACACTCAATCTCTTTCTAGTTGCAGCATTTGCAGCAAGGCAAAGATTAAAATTGAGTTAAAAGAAAGGTTAAAGGTAGGGGAAATAAGGCAGAAAAAAATTGGGAAAGATTCTAAGTTAACAAACATCTTGTTAGTACTTCCTAAAGGGATCAGGTTAAAAAAATGCTGTATATGAAATTAGGCAGATTTAGTAAGTCAAGTTGGGACAGTCTCTGGTGACATGTTTTCCCTGACCTCTGCAGAGCTGAAGAGTAATTCCAAATAAAATAATTGCTTTTCATGATTTCTAGATAAACTGTCCACCCTGGAATAACTCTGATAATTGCTGACAATTTTACATAATCTCTTTTCATTTATTCCTAGTGAATATAGCAGGACACAATTTACTCAGGAATTCACTCATATCAAATGAACCCAAGCCTTTATAATCTTTAGATTAATCATATAATGACTTGCTATTTTCTTCACTGATATTAAAATGAAGGAAAACATTTTGTCTAATACTCAAAACTCACCAAATATTTCATACTGAAAGGTTTGCAGTTCTCCAGAACCACATATACATATAAAAACATACCCCCACACATTTATCTATGCATATGCTTACATGCAGACACATATACATATATATATTTTAGTATATGTATTTACTTTGTAAAGTATCTATTGGAATTCTGAAATTAATAAATATACCCACTGAGTTCTTTCTGTGAACATGGTGGATCAACAGTCATAAAATAAGTGAACACACTCACTGAGAAATAGGTTTGATAATATGAAATCTTCAGGAAAAAAGGCATTTATAAATTACTACAATATTTTACAATTATTAGCCATGGACTATCCCCCTTGTGATAAGGATTAATTTTGTATTAATATAAAAGAATAAATACAAAAGAGATAATATTAGGACTTCTTTATACAGATGCCTAAAAATAAAATATATCCACTTCTGAATTATATAGGCTAGTGAAAGAAGCAACACAAATTTCTGAACAATCTAGAGATCCTCTCAGTCTTTCATTCTATCATTTTACTGGTCCTGATTTATCTTTTAATTGCATCTGAAATACTTACTATATACTGACCAACAGTAGTCTACATTCTCTGAGAAGACTAGAAACATGCTGAATAGGAGGAGGAATTAAGCTTATGAATCAAAACTAATGTGTATACTTGGATGGATAAACTGAATAAAGGCAACAAAGACTTGAATCAATGAAAATATAGTTTTTTTGGAATGAGGAGGGTACCATACATGGAACCCAAGATTTAAGACCTGGGCGCTAAAGTCAGTGAATAAGGAGAGAGCACATGTGGGCAAATTTGCTTTGAAAAGCCCTGAACTGCTCATAACGAACAACATTGTACAGTACTGTACTATCTTGAAAGTGCAATTATTCCAGGGCACATGCTCATTTTGAGAATAATGAATAGAACCTTCCTCACTATTTAAATAATTTTTTTCCTTTGACATGCTCACACAGCTGAATTTATGTAAATGTAAATATGATATACTACAACCACAGTGAATTAATTAGCAAATGTTAATTAAACTATTTTTGGAAGGAAAAATTGAAAATAACACTGCCTTAGAAACCACTTGAGAATTTCTAGAAATTACCCATGTGAACCAAAAATCTTAGAATTTTCCCTAAAAACTTTAAGAACAATATGGTGTTTCTAGTCACTCTTCAGCTTATGCAGGAAAAAAGGAAACCAAATTTCTACAATGAATAGTAGGGCCAAACAAGTTATGTACTCGAAGTGTGTTTGTTAATAAATATACACACCTCTGCCCCCCCCCACCCCCCAGAAGCATGTTTAGGTAACTTTGCCATGACAGATGAAAAATTTGAGTTTAAACATTTATACTGTAATAAAATCTTCAAAAAATTTTTTTAAACAGGAGAGTACTAAAAAAGTATTTTCTTTTATGGCATTGCACAATACAGAGGAAAACTCTTTTTCAGATACCAAACCAGGAGAATGTTCAAAAATTTTAAGTTTTTCCTTGTACTGCAAAATAACTGTTCATCATGACTTAGGGCAACAAAATATCCAAAGTATCTTCATAAAAGATACAGACTCAAGTACTTTTAACACGATCACCAAACATTACTCCCTCATTTTCATATATGAAAAAGCGGAGACACAATTGTACACACAGACCCAGTTACGGGAAGATCTATGTTAAGAACTTGGGTGAAATATGTCCATTATTTTCTGAAGTCCCACCCCGACCCCTTTCCATGGTGGTTCAAGGGCTGTCAATAAGACAACTAGCTGAAGATCAATTACAGATAGGATTATGTAGCATTTCCTATATTGATGTCATTTTTATACACCTTTTTTCATGTAAACACCATTCTCTGTCCTGATAAAATGTTATTCTTTAGCTAATGAGGTAAGGAAAATAACAATAAAAAACTCCCTCATGGAAACAAAACTTGTCAACAGTAAACAAAAGCACCAGTCTCATTAACTAGTTAAGGGAAAAATCAGTCCTGTAGCAAAAAAAAAAAAAAAAAAAACCAAAATACATCCTGGTCAATTAGTGTCCTAATTCTTAAGTAAGACAGAGCTAGTTTATGATATTTCGATTATTCCCTTGAAAAGGCAGCAAGTAAATGGTGGAATCTCCAAACTTGATCTGTGGTACAATCTACTTGTTGATAAAGAAAAGTCTTTTCTAAATAAATCCATGAGAAAAAATATGGGAGAACAACTGTCTTTTCTCCCTTTGAAGGCAGACAAGATTGTATAATAGTGAGTCAAACCTTAAAGAAGGGTAGGTTCAGAAGCAAAGAGGCTTCCTATTTAAGAAGGCTGACTGAACACACCTATTTACCTTGACTTGCTCCAAAAATGTCACTGATATTACAGAAGAAACACTAAAAAGGATAAATCTGTGCTATAAGGAAAGCAAAAAGGTTTAGATAACCAAAATGCTAAAGAACATGGACCAAAAATCCATTAGAAGAGAGGGAGTTACAACGTAATATTTGTAAAAAAAAAAAAAAAAAACCTGTAAAAGATGAGTTTTCTCAGAACTTCAGAATAACCATAAGAAGATCCAAAGTAACAGGACAAAGATTATAAAAGGAGATGAGGGCAATGAATGATAAAGGAGTTTAACAATTTCTAATTTTGAATATTTAGCTGTTCCATTTATCCCAACTGCAGGCCTCAAGTATAGTTCTCTACATAAAGCGAGAGCTGCTTCAGAAAATACCTGGAGTAGGCACCGATGAGCCTAAGGGGAAGTGGCCTCCCAGATAACTTTAAGGCCCTCATAAGAGAGAAATCTCATACTCAAAATTCAAGGTTTCCTTTACATTCTAAAAGAAAACTTGTTATTTCCACTTTATGTTAACTAGCCTCCAAAATGGCCTCCAGTGGTTCTCATTTTCTACAATTCATGTTTTGAGTAATTTCCTACCACAATATAGAGCTGACCATTGTAACAAACAGGGTATCACGGAAATAATGAAGTGTGACTTCTGAGGTTAGCCTTGATGTTTCTTGGACCACCTGCTCTGGGAGAAGCCACCTGCCATGTAGTGAAAACAGTCAGGCCACCCTAGGAAGAGGACCACATGATTAAGTTACTGAGGCTTCTCACCAAGAGTTGGTAGCAACTTACCAAACACATGAGTGCACCAGTTTAGATGCAGATTCTCCAGCTCCTCTCAAGCCTTCAATGACTGCAACGCCAGCTAACATCTTGACGGTAACCTCATGAGAGATCAAGAGTAATACCATTCATCTAAGCGGATCCTGAATTCCCAAATTCCACAGAAATGGCATGAGAGTGAATATTTGTTGTTTTAAGCCACTACTGGTTGCAAATTTTTGGTAGTAGTTTGCTCTATAGCAAAGGACAACTAATACAAACTTCTTTAGAATTTATGAAGAGCTCTAAAGGTATTGATAATCCAATTATACTTAATACAGCCTTCTTTAGAATTTATAAAAAACACTAAAAGTATTAATAACCCAAATATTGACATTGAGAATTGACTGTGAATATTATAAATTTGCTCACAAAAACAACTTGGCACCCCCAAATGCACAAATTATTGCAACAATCTAAAGGATGTGACCAAAGTAAAAATTTAGAGAAAAACTTAATAGTATTTGTAAGATAACAGAAAATATATTCATCTCTGACCCTGGTTCCTGGCACAGACCTTGGGAAACTCCTATAATATTTTAAGTGGTATGAGCACCAGGAGCATTTTTTGTTCCAATACTTGGTCTCTGACCTTGGTTCCTGGCACAGGACTCCTGAAACAGTTGTAATTTCCCGGGTATAATAAGGGTATCTTTTCTAATAAGGTGACTCTTAGTGGGGTCCTATACTGGTCCTAGATGAGGGCTAGTTCAAAGACCAAGCCACGATTAGAAGCACGGAATTTTTCAGTACTGCTACCCATCCTCTTGAGAAGGGAGAATAGCTAAAAATGGAGTTAAAAGACCATGCTTGTGTGATAAAGCCTCCATAAAAATCCCCATAAAAGTAGGGAGAAAGGGGGAGAGGATTAAAGATAATGGCATGAGAGGTGAGACAGAAACCTCCTCCCAAAACCACATATAATATGAAAATATAGCAAATACATCAAATCCTGAAAGAGCAACAGGAAAGAAGGCTGCGGCAGACTGTCTATGCCTGGGGAAACCAGCAAACCTCCAGGAAAAGGGTAAAGTACCAAAGCTGTGATTTGGAGTGACCCAAGCCCTTCCCCGACCCTAGCTCACCAGAGGAAGAGAAACTGAGTGGGAAGGGGGTGGAGGCCTAGGACTGCTGAACACCCAGTCCTGGAGATCTGCACTGGGAGCACGAACATACATTACACAGTACTCTGGAGATTAGTGGGCTTAGAAAGCTAAGACAGGCAGAATACTTAGAGAGACTGAGATTCCAGCTGCTTGTGGAAAATGGGGATCCACATCTGATTGATCTGGAACAAAAGAAAGGCAGGTGGTCTAAGAGACTTCCTAAGAGCAAGAGGGCTACTAAAGGGGCAAGGATTGCACAGAGCTTGCTGTTCAGGAGAAAGGACAGGTGGACAAAATTGTCTAAGCACACTCTGCCCAAAACATTGAGAACGTTCAGGAGCTTCAGGCGCTCCATCCATCTGTCTGGCTATGCAGCTCCAAGACCCGCCACAGTGATACACAGCCTGCGGTACATTCCTCTGGGCAGCATCAGCTCGCAAACCAGCTGCCCCTGCAACTGTGCCAGGCCATCCAGAGGAAGACCTCATCTAGTGCAAAGCACACATGCTTCTCCTTGCGTACTTGGCCCACTGGCCATGGCAGTGGAGGCAGTCACAGCAGCCGGAAAGCAGGCAAGACCTCTATCCTCCCAATAGGCACCAGCGCTGTTTGCCTGAGGACCCTACCATCACTCCAGGGGTTGAGCATCTCCAGAGAGTAGAGCATCTGGGCACCAGAGGGCATCACCTACAAATATGAAATGTCAAAGAAACCTGGTTCAAACCAAAATCCCACAAACACCAGAAATAAGGCCAAGTGAAACTGAGCTCATCACTCTTCCTGCAATAAAAATCAAAAACATGCTCACAGAGCAACAGAAAAATATTCAAGAACTCAGGGAAGAATACAGGAATGAGACACAAATGTTGAAAAATACAGTATCTGAAATGAAACATACAATGGAGGAATTTAAAAACAGATTAGATAAAGTAGAGGAGACAATAAATTAAATAGAAATTAGAGAACAGGAATACAAAGAAGCTGAGGCACCGAGAAAAAAAGGATCTCTAAGAATGAAAGAATATTGAAGATCTGTGTGACCAACCCAAACAGAACAATATTTGCATTATTGGGGTACCCTAAGAAGAAGAGAGAGAAAAAGGGATAGAAAGTATCTTTGAGGAGGTAACTGCTGAAAACTTCCCCAATCTGGGGAAGGAGATAGTCTCTCAGGCATGGAGGTGCACAGATCTCTCAACACAAGGGACCAAAGGAAGACAACACCAAGATATATAATAATTAAAATGGCAAAGATCAAGGATAAGGACAAAATTTTAAAAGCAGCTAGAGAGAGAAAAAAGATCATATACAAAGGAAAACTCATCAGGCTATCACCAGACTTCTCAGCAGAAACCTTACAGGCCAAAAGGGAGTGGCATGATATATTTAATGCAATGAAACAGAAGGGCCTCGAATCAACAATACTCTATCCAGCAAGATTATCATTTAAATTTGAAGGAGAGATTAAACAATTATCAGATGAGCAAAAGCTGAGAGAATTTACCTCCCACAAACCACCTCTACAGTGTATTTTGGAGGGACTACTATAGATGGAAGTGTTTCTAAGGCTAAATAGCTGTCAACAGAGGAAATAAAACCACAGTAAAGAAAGTCGACCAATTAATTACTAAGCAGATGCAAAATCAAATCAACAACCCCAAGGTCAGTCAAGGGATAGACAAAGAGTACGTAATACGATACTTAATATATAAAGAATGGAGGATGAAGAAAAAGGAGGAAAAAAAACCCTTTAGATTGTGTGTGTAATAGCATACTAAGTGAGTTAAATTAGACTGTTAGATAGTAAGGAAGTTACCCATGAACCTTTGGTAATCACAAATCTAAAGGCTGCAAAGGCAATAAGTACATACCTATCAATAATCAATCACCCTAATTGTAAATGGTGTGAATGCACCAATGAAAAGACAGAGTCACTGAGTGGATAAAAAAATAAGATCCGTTTATATGGTGCCTACAAGAGACTCATTTCAAACCCAAAGACCTACACAGGCTGAAAGTAAAGGGATGGAAAAAGATATTTCATGCAACTAACAGGGAGAATAAAGTAAGAGTTGCAGTACTTGTATCAGACAAAATAGACTTCAAAACAAATAAAGTAACAAGAGACAAAGAAGTACATTACATAATCATAGAGGGGTCAGTCCAACAAGAGGATATAACCATTATAAATATCTATGCACTCAACACAGGAGCACCTACATATGTGAAACAAATATTAACAGAATTAAAGGGGAAATAGAAAGCAATGCAGTCACTGTAGGAGAGTTCAACACACCAGTCACTCCAAAGGACAGATAACCGGACAAAATAAGTAAGGAGACAGAGGCACTGAACAACATATTAGAGCCAATGCACCTAAAGAACATCTACTCCACCCAAAAGCAGGGTAGACATTCTTCACAAGTGCACATGGAACATTTTCTAGAGTAGAAAATATACTATGCCACAAAAAGAGAATCAGTAAATTCAAAAACATTGAAATTGTACTACCCAGCTTCTCAAACCACAAAGGAATGAAACTAGAAGTAAATTACACAAAGAAATAAAAAGCCCACAAACACATGGAGGCTTAACAACATGCTCCTAAATAATCAATGGATCAATGACCAAATAAAAACAGATTATCAAGAAATATATAGAGACAAATGACAACAATAACAACACTGCAAAATCTGTGGGACACAGCAAATGCCATGCTAAGAGGGAAGTATACTGCAATATAGGCTTACCACAGGAAAGAAGAACAATCCCATATGAGCAGTCTAAACTCACAATTAATGAAACTAGAAAAAGAGGAACAAATGAATACCGAAGTCAGCAGAAGGAGGGGCATAATAAAGATCAAAGAGGAAATAAAATCGAGACAAATAAAAAAATAGAAAGAATCAATGAAAGCAGGAGCTGGGTCTTTGAGAAAATAAACAAAATAGATAAACCCCTAGCCAGATTTATCAAGAAAAAAAAAGAGTCTACACACATAAACAGAATCAGAAATGAGAAAGGAAAAATCACCACGGACACCACAGAAATACAAAGACTTATTAGAGAATACTATGAAAAGTTATATGTTAACAAATTAGGTAACTTAGAAGAAATGCACAACTTTCTAGAAAAATACAACCTTCCAAGACTGACCCAGGAAGAAACAGAAAATCTGAAGAGACTAATTACCAGCAACAAAATTGAATTGGTAATCAAAACCTACCTAAGAAAAAACCTCTGGACCAGATGCCTTCACTGCTGAATTTTATCAAACATTTAGAGAAGACCCATCCTCCTTAAAGTTTTCCAAAAAGTAGAAGGGCGGAATACTTCCAAACTCGTTCTATGAGGCAGCATCACTCTAATACCAGCACAACAAAAAAAGAAAATTACAGAGTAATATCCCTTATGAACAGAGATGCAAAAATATGCAACAAAATATTAGCAAACCGAATTCAAAAATACATCAAAAAGATCATGCATCATGATCAAGTAGGATTTATTCTAGGGATGCAAGGATGGTACAATATTAGAAAATCCATCAACATCATATACTGCATCAACAAAATGGACAAAAATCACATGATCATCACCGTAGATGCCAAAAAAGCATTCGACAAAATTCAACATCCATTCATGATAAAAACTCTCAACAAAATGGGTAGAGAAGGCAAGAACCTCAACACAATAAACACCATATACATCAAACCCACAGCCAACATACTTAACAGCGAAAAGCCCAAAGCTTTTCCTCTAAGATCAGGAATAAGACGAGGAGGCCTACTTTCACCACGTTTATTCAACACAGTACTGGAGGTCCTACCTACAGCAATCAGACAACACAAAGAAATAAAAGGCATCCAGATTGGTAAGGAAGAAGTTAAACTGTCACTGTTTGCAGATGACACGATACTGTACATAAAAAACCCTAAAGAATCCACTCCAAAACTACTAGATCTAATATCTGAATTCAGCAAAATTGCGGGATACAAAATTAATACAAAGAAATCTGTTGCATTCCTATATGCTAACAATGAACTAGCAGGAAGAGAAATCAGGAAAACAATTCCATTCACAATTGCATCAAAAAGAATAAAATACCTAGGAATAAACCTAAACAAGGAAGTGAAAGACCTATACGCTGAAAACTACAAGACACCCATGAGAGAAATTAAAGAAGATACCAATAAATGGAAAAACATCCTGTGCTCATGAATAGGAAGAATTAATATTGTCAAAATGGCCATCCTGCCTAAAGCAATCTACAGATTCAATGGAATCCCTATCAAAATACCAACAGCATTCTTCAACGAACTAGAGCGAATACTTCTAAAATTCATATGGAACCACAAAAGACCCCGAATAGCCAAAGCAATCCTGAGAGGGCAGAATAAAGCTGGGGGAATACACTTCCCAACTTCAAGCTCTACTACAAAGCCCCAGAAATCAAGACAATTTGGTACTGGCACAAGAACAGAAACATACACCAATGGAACAGACTAGAGAGTCCAGATATAAACCCAAGCATATATAGTCAATTAATATATGATAAAGGAGCCATGACATACAATGGGGAAATAACAGCCTCTTCATCAAATGGTGTTGACAATACTGGACAGCTACGTGCAAGAGAATGAAACTGGGTTTCATTGTCTATCTCCACACAAAAGTAAACTCAAAATGGATCAAAGACCTGAATGTAAGTCATGAAACCATAAAACTCTTAGATGAAGCATAGGCAAAAATCTCTTGAATATAAACATGAGGAACTTTTTCCTGAACGCATCTCTTTAGGCAAGGGAAACAAAAGCAAAAATGAACAAATGGGGTAAACTAAAAAGCTTCTGTACAGCAAAGGACACCATCAGTAGAACAAAAAGGCATCCTACAGTATGGGAGAATATATTCATAGATGACATATCTGATAAGGGTTAATATCCAAAATATATAACGAACTCACAAGGCTCAATTTACCCAAAGCAAACAAGATCCCAGTTTCAAAAAGACACATGTACCTCTATGTTTATTGCAGCACTACTTACAATAGTCACGATATGGAAGCAACCTAAGTGTTCATCAGTTGATGAATGGATAAAGAATATGTGGTACATATACACATTGGAATATTATTCAGCTGTAAGAAAACAAATCCTACCATTTCCAACAAGATAGAGGGTATTACGCCCAGTGAAATAAACCAGGGAGAGAAAGACAAGTACCAAATGATTTCCCTCATTTGTTGAGTATAACAACAATGCAAAAGTGAAGGAACAAAACAGCAGCAGACTCACAGATTCCCAAGACGGGACTAGCAGTTACCAGTGGGAAGTGGGTAGGAAGGGTGGGTTTTGAGGGAGGGAGAAGGGGATTAAAGAGCAATATGATTAGCACATATAATGTAGGGGGGGGTCACAGGGAAGACAGTATAGCACAAATTCACGTAGTGACTCTACAGCATGTTACTATGCTGATGGACAGCGTCTGCAATTGGATGGATGTAGCGGGGGACTTGATAACATAGGTGAATACAGCCCTTTTCCATACCCTGCCCTTATGGATCTCTTCTCTCTAGCCATTTCTGAGTTTTGTAATAAACTGGTAATATACAAGTAAAGTAAAATATTGCCCTGAGTTCTGTGAGCTGCTCTAGCAAATTAATGGAAAGGGGTTGTTGAAATCTCCAATTTATAATGGGCTAGTCAGAAGCACATGTAACATCCTTGACTTGTGGCTAGCATCTTAAGTGTGGGGTGAGTGCAGTCTTAGATCTGAGCTCTCAACCTGTGGAATCTGGTGCTATCTCCAGGTGAACAGTGTCAGAACTAAGATGAATTGTAGGATACCAGATGGTGTCTGAGAATTATCTGGTGGCACTGGGAACCCACATCCACACATACTACTTTGGAATTGGGTATATAACTATTTAGTATCAAACAAATTTACAAATGTGTTATTAAGAAGAAAATAAATATGGAATCTGCAACAATGAACTTATAATGCTAGAAAAGTAATTAAAAACAAGAGTGCATGGTGAAAAATAAGGATCAAGGCATAACATTGATGAAATGATTGTTAATGGAGAATAAAAAAGAAGGAAGGAAATGGGGTTCAAAGCTATGCACAAAAATAGGTATAATGCCACATAGGTTTGGAATTATGTTTTTAACCAAACATTCAAAATAGGTCAAAGGGATTTAAACAGTTCTGATATCAAGAAAAAAAAAGATGCCGGTTCTTTGTATGCTATGCACCTAATATAAACTTTAAAAAATAAAACTGGACAAAAGATTTTAAAAGATTATAGATAAAGCTCCCACAGAATTCATAAACAGAATAAAAGATTCTGGATCAATAATCTATTAGCAAACAGGACATGTGAAAAAGAAAATAACATTTTTTAGAATCTGGTTATTTTGAAATAGGATAGTTATCAAAAACCCATTGTGTAAAGGATTGTGAATAAAAACAGCATATCCACTATTACTACTACTGAGGTAGAGCAGGGACATAGGGCAAGCATAATGATTAAATTTTCCTGCTTATGATGAAAAATGCCAATACAAATAGTACAGTAAAAACAGGAAGGACTCCATCTAAAGGCTAAGATTCCATTTTAAAAACCAGGGAGTTAGGAGGTAAGATTCCTAACATACTCTTTGGTAATCAGCCAACAACTGACCCTATCTTAAGGCAAGGCAAGCATCCTTAACTGATATGTTCCCAGTTCTCGAAGGCAACCACTATCCTGGAAAAGAACAGGATCAATAAATTCCTTGTTTAGTGTATATTACAGAATTAACTGTATTATACAGTTATCTGTATTATAGAGAGGACTGACTGTGGACAGTGACATAATGTCTCTCACTGGAGAGAGACATCATGAGAAAACATGTCAAGCCTATACCCCTCTCCCCTCTGCCCTTTGCCCCATTCCTAAAAGCCTTAAAGAAAGAATCCTAAGTACTTAAGTGCACCTCCTCTCTGAGGTTGCCCGCACTACCCTTTCTCAATGTGTGTACTTTTTTGCCTTAAAGAGTTCTCACTGCTCAACTTAGTGCATTTTCCCTGCACTCTTCCAGTGCTAAGCATCTTTGTTACTTTGCTGTTTCATTCTATGTTCTAGATTAAGCACAAGTCTTCACTCTGTCCTACTTCAGACAAGCAGGGAGGGGTTACTGAGATCTCTGATTTGGGCTTGCAAGTTCCCGTCACCTGGGAGACCCAGACAGGACTGCAGCTGTATGATCATGCTCTGTGATAGCCTGCCTGAAAATATCTCCTTTCTTTGCCTTTGGGAAGTTCTGAGAACATAATCTCACTCCATCCAGTGCTCTCCTGCTCCCCCAAATCCTGAGGTGGTAGGCACTTAGTTCACATACCATGCAGATTCAAATGGACAGCGGATGGTAGGTAACCCTGGCTTCAGGAGTTGGACAGCGGATGGTAGGTAACCCTGGCTTCAGGAGTTGGCAAGGGATTTGCCCTATGCCAAAGAGAAGTTCACTGAGCTTCCCTGTCCTCCCTCTGTTCTGTCTTAATCTCTGCAGCCTTCAAAGCAGCTGCCATTCCCTGCTACTCTGGCTTTAATGAACTCCTTCCTTACCTTTACCCATGTGACCTACTTGAGAATTCTTTCTCATTCAGAGTCAAGAACCCTCCCCTGTGCCAGCTGAGGTTTCACGGAATGCACAGGAGAAACCTCCCCAGACACAACTGCCCAGCAACAACTTCGAGCTGAATGAACATAAAAATCTCATACTAAAGACCTGTTTACTGAGTTCCTTCCACCCAGTACACCATGTCTGGCTTTCAGCAAAAAATTACAAGGCATACTAAAAGGAAAAAAAAAAAACCCACAGCTTGAAGAGACTGAAGAGACAAGACAAAATGAGACTCAGATATGGCAGAAATCTTGGAATTGACAGTCTGGGAATTTAAAATAACATGACTAATATGCTAAAGGCTCTAAATGACAAAGCAGACAACCTGCAATTACAGATGGGAAGTGTAAGCAGAGAGATAGAAACTCTAAGAATGAACTCAAAGGAAATGCCAGAAATCAAAATAGTAAACCAGAAATAAAGAATGCCTTTGATATGCAAGGTAGAAATTACTGAACAAGAATGTTATAAGGTATAGGGCTGAGGAACTGGGAATATTGTTATTTAATATTTGTACTACTTGTTAAATGGAATAGTGTTACTTAAAAGTGGACTTGGACTGCTTATACATGTATGCTGCAAGCTACAGCAACCACTAAAAAAAGTTAAAAAAAAAATAGAAAAGGTATGCTTGAGCAAAGGGAAAAAACTGAAGGATAAAAAATTATCAATTAAAGGCAAAAAAAAAAATAAGGGCAACAAACAGAAAAGAGCAATAAATGTGGTAGATATTAATGTTACTAATGACCAATGGTCTAAATAAATACATCAATTAAAAAGAGACTGTCAGGTATAACACATAGAAGACAGTAGTGATTCTATAACATCCTTCTACGCTGATGGACAGTGACTGCAATGGAGTATGTGGTGGGGACTTGATAATAGGGGGAGTATAATAGCCATAATGTTGCTCATGTAACTGTATATTAATAATAGAAAAATAAAAAAAATTAATAAAAAAAGAGAGACTGTCAGAGTGGGTAAAAAAACAAGACCAAACTACGCTGCCTACAAGAAACCCACTTTGACTATAATGACAGAGATTAAAGTGTAGAGATGGAGAAAGATATACACTAATCAAAAGAAAGTTGAAGTGGCTATATTAATTTTAGACAAACCAAATTTCAGAGCAAGAAGCAAGACAGAGAGCATTATGTAAACAATAAAGGAGTTTATTTTCTAATAAGACAGTAATACTGAAAATGTGCATGTCTAGCAATAGAGGGTCAAAATACATGACACAAACACTGACTGAACTGCATGAAGAAACTGATGAATCCACTTTTATACTTGGAAACATCAACATCCCTCTATTAATAATTTAATAGAAAATCAGTATAGGCATACTTGAATTGGACAGGACCATCAGTCAAGTGCATCTAATTGATATTTACAGAATACTGCATCCAACAAAAGCAAAATACACATTCATCTCAAGCTCACATTGTATATTCACCATGAGAGACCACGTTCTGGGTCAGAAAACATACCTTAAATTAAAAAACATAGATATCACATAAAGTAGGCCCTAACACCATAATACTAAAATAAAAACAAATAATAGAAAGATAGCTGGAAATTACAATACAGGGGTTAAACGCTTCTATATAACACATGGATCAAAGACAAACAGAGAAAAATAAAAAATTGTGAATGAAATAAAAATGAATATAAAACTCACCAAACAGATGAGATGCAGCAAAAGCAGTCCTCAGAGAGAAATTTAAAGCACTGAATGCACATATTAGAACAGAAAAGAGACCTAAAAGTCAATTTACTTCAGTTTCCACCTTAGGAAACTAGAAAAAGAAAAGCAAATTGAACCCAAAGTGAGCAGAAGAATACAAATTAGAGAAGTAAATGAAACTGAAAACAAGAAATCAATCAGGGAAATCAACAAAATAAAAAACTTTCATTTAAATTTAAATTTAAAGACTAAATAAAGAGAAGACACAAACGACTAATATCAGAAATTAAAGCAGGGCCATCACTACTGATCTGAGGGGCCTTAAGATGATAATAAAGGAAAATTATGAACTCTGTACCCACACACTTAATACTTGGATTAAACGAACCAATTCTTTGAAAGATACAACCTAGCAAGACTTCTACAAGAAAAAATAATAACAAGAAAAAAAAAATCTGAATAAGCTTCTATCTATTAAAAAATTGAGTCGGTAATTAGTCTTCTAAAACAGAAAATATCAGGGCTACTTGGGTTCATTGGTGAACTCTACCAAACATTTAAGGAAAAACTGAATCACACAATATATAAAAAGAATTACAAACAAAGAATAAGTGGGATTTATTCCAGGTATGCAAGACTCATTCAACATTCCTAAGTAACTGATGTAATCCATAACATCAAGAGGATAAAGGAGAAAAATCATGATTTTATCAGTGAATGCAGAAAAAGCATTTGACAAAATCCAACACCCATTCATGATAAATTATTTCAGCAAACTGAATTAAAGGGAAGTTATTCAACTTAGTAACAAAAACTTTAAAAAATCTACAGGTATCGTGACTTTTAATTGTGAGAAAGTAGATGCTCTCCCTCTAAGATCAAGAACAATGCAAGGATCACCACCGCTATTCAGCATTGTACAGGAACCCTTTGCTAATGCAGTAAGACAAGAAAAGTAAGTAAAAGGTATACAGTTAGGGAAGAAGACATAAAACTCCATCTGCAGATATCAGGATTGTGTATGTAGAAAATCCCAAAACATCCATGCACACAAAACTACTGGAATTAATAAGCTATTAAAGCAAGGCTGCAAGCTATTAAAGAAAGGTTAATATACCAACAGCAATTGCTTTCCTATATAACAGTAATGACAACTGGAATTTGAAATTAAAAACAATACTACTTACATTAGTGCTGAAAAAAAAAACCTCCACAAAATACTTATAAAAATAACCTAAATACATACAAAATTTATGTGGAAAACTACAAGATTCTGACTAAAAAAATAGAAGCAGATCTAAATAATTAAGAGACATTCCATGTACATAGATAGGAAAACTCAATATTGTTAAGATGCCAGTTCTTCTAATCTTGATAGATTCAATGCAATTAGAATCAAAAGCAAGTTATTTTGTGTACATGATAAAGTGATTTTAAAACTTATATTGAAAGGCAGAAGACACAGAAGACGCAATACATTACTCAACAAAAACAAAATTGGAGGTCACACTCTATCCCACTTCAAGACTTACTGTAATAAAGTTAGACTAATAAATATACTGTGGTAATGGTGAAAGAGTAGAAAAAGAAATCAATGAACATAATAGAAAGCCCAGATATATAGACCCACATAAATACAGTCAAAGATCTCTGACAAAGAAGCCAAGGCAATTCAGAAGAGAAAGTCCTTCTTCATTTCTTAACAAATGGTACTGGAGCAACTGGACATCCACAGGCTAAAACATGACTCAGACAGAGACCTTATACCTTTCACAAAAATAAACTCAAAATGGATTACAGATCTATACATAAAATGCAAAACTGTAAGACATCTGAAAAGGAACACAGGAAAAATCTAGGCGTCTTTTGGTTTGGCAATGAGCCTTTAGATAAAACACCAATAGCACAATCCATGGAGTAAAAAATTGATAAACTGGACTTTAAAAATTGCTGCTTTCCAAAAGACACTGTTAAGAGAATGAAGACAAGCCACAGACTGGGAAAAAAAATATCTGCACAACATGTATTTGATAAGACTGGGATCCAAAATATACAAAGAATTCTCAAATAAGTCAACAATAAGAAAATAAGCAACTAGTTAAAACATGGACAAAAAATCTGGACACCTCACCAAATAAGATATATCAGTGTCAAATAAGTATATGACCCAGTATGATATGTCACTAGGGAATTGCTTATTAAGATGATGTATCATTCCACATACATTAGAATGACTAAATCCCAAACAATGACAACAACAAATGCTGGTAAAGACAGTAAGTAGTAAGGACTCTAATGCACTGCTGAATAGAATGCAAAATAGTACATCCACTGTAGAAGATAGTTGGGCAATTTCTTTCAAAACTAAATACACTTTTTTCACACAATCTTGCAATTATGCACTTTGATATCTACCCAAATGAACTGAAGATTTATGTCCACACAAAGACCTGTAACTGAATGTTTTTAACTTTATTCATAATTGCCAAAACTTAGAAGCAACAAAGGTGTCCTTAATAAGTCAATGGATAAATTGTAAGATGAAATATTATACAGCACTAAAAAGAAATGAGCTATTAAGCCATAAAAAGAAATGAAGGAAACTTAGATGTATGTTGCTACGGGAAAAAAGCCATTCTAAAAAGGGTGCACACAGTATGATTCCAAATACAGCTAGCTGATGCTTGAACAACATGGGTTTGAACTGCAGGGGTCCATTAATACAAAGATATTTTTCAATAAATATATTGAAAAAGCTTTTGGAGATTTGCAACAACTTGAAAAAAATTTTCTATTCTCTAGTTTACTTTACTGTAAGAATACAGTATATAATATATACATGTAACATAAAAAATGTCTTTATTGTTTATGTTACTAGTAAGGCTTCCAGTCAAGAAAAGGCTATTGGTAGTCAAGTTTTTGGGGAATCAAAAGTTATATGCAGATTTTTTTACTGTGTAGGGAGGGGGTCAGTGCCCCTACCCTCATGTTGTTCAAAAGTCAACTGTATATCAGAGTTTGAAAAAGGCAAAACTGCAGAGCTAAAGATTAGTGTTTGCCAAGATTTCAAGGGAGGGACGGAGGATAGAGCATAGGGTACTTTCAGGGCAGTTAAACTATTATGTATGACACTTCCGTGGTAGATACATTTCATTACACATTGGCAAAACCCATAAGGTATATAGCTCAAAGGGTGAAACAATGTAAACTATGGACTTTCATTAACAATAATGTATCAATACTGGTTCATCAATTGTAATAAACATACCACACACTAAAGCAAGACCTCAGTAGTAGGGAACCTGGTTAATGATAAAGGCAGGTGGTCCAGCTGAGATATAAGGGAATTTGTTGTATTCTCCACTCAATTTTTCTGAAAACCTAAAACTGCTCTAAAAAAATAAAGTCTGTTAATACGAAAAAAGCAGGGAAAGAGGGAGACATGAAGGTTCAAAGTCACAATTTTTACTTTTCCCTTCAGTCAACTATGGTGATCCCAAAATACGTGCAGAAATCTAAACCCAAATACGCTTTACTCTTTTTAATAATTTGTGAAAAAGCCAGATAGGGAACACAAGCTTATAGAAGATTTATGAAAATGAAATGTAAGCACGAAAGGTAGTCAGTTTTACATCAGTAAGATCTACAACCTATAAAATGAAGTAAAAATCTCTGGAAAATAAAATGTATGGTAAAATCTGCTTTAGCAGATTGTGTCCCTATAGGAATGTTTGTAACACAATGGACAGTATTTCAAGGGGTATGTTAGCTACTTTAAAAATACTTTAATACTAACTCATCTGTTGTTGTTTTTAAAGAAATCAAATGTTTCAAGAATGTATATATGAAAGTAAGAAAATTTTCAATATTTTATTTTCTCTGATCATGGCACTATTTAGGAGTGTAACTCCTAGAGGGTTGGCTGGCAGATTTCTACCATGTAAAGCAAATAAACATAGTATCATGGAAAGATGTTAGCTACATATTAATTCTTTAAAAGCACACATGACAAACCCTATGAAACCCTATGATTCAGCTCTTTTAATAAACATATAGAAATGTAGATTTAAAAAACTAAAATTAAATATACCAACACCTTAATAGAATTATTTCCAGGTGTAGGGATTATAGGTTGTTTTCATTTTTTCTTATCACTATTACCCTGAATGTATATTACCTATTTTATAACCTTAAGAAATTATCTTGCACATTTAAATCAGATGATGTATATAATTTGACCATATAAAGTAATCAGTGTGGAAACAATAAAAATTTTATTTTAACTTATAAATATAAGTCACACATATAAAACTATTTTCAACAGTTTTAAATATTTAAACACATAATGCTCACCAGACATTGCATTAGAGTGGTGCTATAACACACTGGACATGATACAAACAACTGAAATCTAATGGCAATTAGTTGCAACCTAGCTTTTTCATATTTACTCATTGTAAAGTAAGTTGACTTGAGACCTGAACAAATCACAAGTGATTATTTTGAGAGAGCATTACAGCTTGACATGTCAGAGTCAACCATATAAAAAATGTATACATTTTTATAAATGGTGGGAAGATGAAAGCACATGGGGAATGTGAAAATGTGAGTATGTGTACCAAAAGAAAAGCTAACAGCTAACATACTTAGAACTTGAATTTTGCTAAGTGTGACCTCAACCTTTTGGTCAAACCTTCATAATAATCTCAATTCCCATATTAATCAAGGAAGCAGTAATAAACTAAGATTTTGTGTTTTTACTGGGAGGCAAAAAGGGAGATTGAGGGGGAAGAATGTGAGATTAGGGGAAAAAGAAATTAGGAAAAACTAGCAACTCTAACACATGCTTGTTTTAAGATGAGCACCTACGGCAGGATTTGGGATGAAAAGGGGGAATAAAATTGAAATAAAGGATGGGGAACAACAGTTAATTCAAGATTTCATCTGCCTCCTAGTTCATAATCTTCACCTCATTATCTCTCTGTTTTCACCTGGTTCTCAGAGCGCTGGTCATCAGGCTTTTATCCTGGATCAGGGTTTCTCATAATAAGTGCTACTGAGATTCTTGAACTAATTCTTTGTTATAGGTGGATGTCCTGTGCACTGGGGATGTTCAACAGCACCTGCAGCTTCTACCCACCAGTCTTCAGTAGCAACCACTCCTGATATTCAAATCTGTCTCTAGACACTGCCAAATGTCCCCTGGGGGTCATATTGTTACAGCCAAGAACCAATGACTTAGAGGCAGGAGACTGGAAAATCCTTTTCATTGGACTCTAATTAGCCCAAGATAAAAAGGCTTCCAAAACTAAAGAAATTGACACATTTCTTTTTCCCCCCCAAAATTCCCAGCAAATCTTTCCATAGTGAGAACCATTAATAGCTAGAAAGCTCCAGTCAAGTTCACAGAGGCTGCAAATAGCTTTCTAATGCCCCTTAAATAAATTTGAACATATAATCAAGGATCACAAGATAGCTGAGGAAAGCCTCTCAAAATGAAAGAAGCCAAAACATGCTAACAGAAAGAGTAACTTAAGAGAAAATAGAGTAAGCAGGGAGAAGTAAACTTCAAAACAAAAATTTAATTATCCATAAAGAGAAAATACAACGCCATAAAAAAATGGTACTGGAAATTAAAAAGATGACAGAAGTGAAAATCTCAGATTTGAAAAATCAAATTAAAAAGATGACAGCAAAAATGAAAATCTCAAAGATATGAAAAATCAAAACTGGAAAAAGTTGAAAAATGGGAGAAAAGAAACAGTCCAAGAGTACAATGTCTAACTGCAGTTCCAGAACAAAAAACACAAGAGACAAGGAAATTACAGAAAAAGTACCAGAAACTTTCTGAGGGATACCAGTCTGTAAGAACCCATGAAATGCACAGAAAAGTGGATGCTACAGACTCATAATAAGTCACTTCACATCACTATATTTCAGAACACTGGATACAATAAGAAAAGACAGTAAGCTTCAAACAAAAAGGTTGTAGAAGCTTCCATAGGGGAGAAAAAAGTAAAGTGCATAGTGTTGAAAATGAGAATGGCTTCAGATTTCTTATCAGACACTAAGAAGTCCTCCATAATTCTGAAGAAAAACATTCCAACTTTAAATTCTATACCCAAACGAACAGGTAAAGACATTTACAGGAAAATTAATGTCTCAAAACTTGCTTCTCAGTGGAGACTGTGCCCAAACAAAATGAGTATACAAGACAAAGGACTACATGGGATGGGTATAGGAAGCAGAGGATCCATCATAGAATACAGGTTGCATGAAGGACAGCTATATCAAGCAGCCACCCTAAACTGGAGATCAGAATATTCCAGGTGAAATCGCCCAATGATGACTCAAGTAATTTAAAAAATTTTTTGATACTTCTGACATCCGGCAAATAGTCTGGGACTAAATTAATGATAAATATTGAGAAATTATACAGTCACTAAATGGTTATTTACTAAAAATTAAGGTTATCAGTGGAACAACAGGAAAGTGGTTGGGGTATTTGTGGGAAAAAAATCTAGATTTACATTATCCATAGCAGAAGTCAATAGATAATGCCTAAAAAGAACAATCAAGGGGTAGCAATATGTTATTTAGATAATGGAGGTGAAAATCAAATCAATTTAACCAAAAAGAAGTTTTGAAAGTGTTTGCTCCTAGAGAAGGGAGATAGGTAACAGTCATCACATCCTTCTTGGGCCTGGACAAGATGAGGAGAGAAAGGCCCAACCATTTTGGTTTGCCATGGAGCAACTCAGACTGGCAATATAACGGAAACTGTGATAAATTGGTATGAGCTGTTTTTAATAATAAGCCATGTAGAAGTAATTGATGCTTCAAGTGTGCTCTTTCACATTTGAAACTACTAACTTAAAAAAGAGAAGAAACTTAAAATTCTTTCTCAATTTTAACTTAGCTTCTAATACTGTAGAGATCAATATGATTTAAAAATTTTTAAACTCATGTATGAATTAAGTTAAAACTTAATTTTGGCTAGAAGCAGAAGATCTTGAAATCAAATCTCAAAAATTAAAAAGTAAAGAAAGAGGAAAAGGATTCGAGTCAAGGTAACAAACAGCTCAGATCAATCCTCCTGCTGAAGCCAACAAAAAACTTCAAAATAAAAATAAAATAAAAAAGGCAAAATGAAATCACATGCCAAAACCTAGGAGAAGGTAAACCAGAGAAATAAACCACACACACCCAGTTGCTTTCTCCTTAGTCCTTTTGCCTGTCCAGATAGAAAAGCCAAGAAAGAAGAAAGGCTGAGCTAGTGGTGGCTTTGCTCGGCTGTGGGAAAAGAAGTCAAAGCAGAGGGCCCACCAAACGTGGGAACTCAAGTAAATCATCCCCCAATTTAAGTTGAGATCTTAAGGACATCATAAAGATAAGGGAGAATTGGAGGTAAAATAGAACTCATATGACTTGAGGGCCTGCTTAATGTCATATGCATAATAGAAACCCAAATCTTGAACATGAACTAAGTGACTTGTTAGCATCACTAAGCATCTTTCCTAGGAAAACATGCCTTCTTGAGAAAGATATCATTATCCTTGGCCTTAAACAGTCTTGTAATTTCTCAAATACAATAACCAGCACACGAGAAAAAAACATCATGAACTAGCAGAAACAGACCCATAAAAAATTTAGAAACTGAAAGTCAAATTAACTATATAACTATAAACAACAAATTAACTATGAATATAAGGCCAATAAAAGCTACAATTTTTATTTTTAGTAGGTAGCTAGAAACAGTAAGAATGAACATAGGCAATATATTCCTAAAAAACCTACTGATTCACAGATTGAAGAAATCTCAATGAACCCAAAACAGAAAAAGAATTCAACACAAAATCATGAAAAAATGGCAGAAAACCTGACACAAAGAAAAGAATTTTTTAAAGACAGATTTCTTTCAAAGGAGCAAGAATTAGACTGACAGCTGACTTTTCAAAACCAATAATGGAAGCAAAGAAAAAGTGGTGTGATGTTACCTTCAAGGTGCTGAAAAACAACCATAATCCTGTAATTTAATAGCCCCCAAACATTCTTCATGATTAAAGGTGAAACAAAGACAAACTAAAGTTAAATATAACATTAAGAGAACTGGCCATGATCATACCTGCATTAAAGAAGTTCTAAGGAATGTACTCAAGCAAAAGGAAAAAGATCCCCAAAGAAAACTGGCAGATACAAGAATAAAGAAAGAAGTGAAAATAGCAAATATGTAGAAATATATAACTCAATATTGGTAAAGAACAGTGCCGTCCAAAAGAAATACAATACCACCCATAAATGTAAATAAAAATTTTCTAGTACCCACATAGAAAAAAGTAAAAAAAGGTGAAATTAATTTATTACATTAACATGCAATCATAATAAAAAGTTTAACTATTTTGCTTTGTTTTCCTACTAAGTCTTAGAAATCTGGTGTTTATCTGACATTTCCAGAACATGACAATTTAAACCATCATCAGAAATTCTAGATCTTTACTTTCATAAAGTTTACAGTTGAGAAAGTAAATTTACATACCCAAGTTGCTCCAAATATACATAAGGGTTTTCCAACAACAACCAAGTACTGATTTTGAAATTTAAATTAACCCTACATAAAATTAAAAATTCAGTTCCTCAGTAATAGTAGGCACATTTCAAGTGTTTAACAGTCACATGCAGCTTGTGGCTGCTATACTGGATACTACAAGAATACATCCTTTTTCCTGGCATTAAAATTACAAATAAAATTCAAATAACAATAATAGTTGAAAGTCAGTAAGGAAGTAAATGGACACAGAATTACTTAGGAAGTGAGAAATGCTCCAAGCACAAAGATATTTACCACTCTGCTCAAATCTTTAAGTGAAACATGGACAACCTAATAGAAAAATTGCACAGAAGACTGAAAAAGACAATAAAAAGAGGAAATCCAAACAGCCAATAC
The DNA here is from genome assembly GCA_032199065.1 of Smutsia gigantea. Classification (NCBI taxonomy): domain Eukaryota; kingdom Metazoa; phylum Chordata; class Mammalia; order Pholidota; family Manidae; genus Smutsia; species Smutsia gigantea. The sequence goes on along the minus strand of JAVSCE010019240.1, from coordinate 2,423 downwards.
ATTTTTGAAAAATTCAATTTCATTAATAACCAGGGCACTGCAACTTAATAACATAAAGCTACATTCATCAGGTTGGCAAAAACAAAAACAAAAATCAACTGTTGGTGAGACTAGAAAAAAGGGATCAATCATATTCTTCTGGTGGGAATATGAATTGATATATTCACTTTGGAAATAATTTACTCTCTACAAAATGCATGTTATGTGTATAAAAATACATGTATAAGAATATTCATCATAGCATTGTTCATAATTGCTTAAAAATTGGACACTGTCCAAATGGCCATTAATGATGATGGACTAGTCAAATTAATTGTTCTTTATTCATAAAAAGCCTTACTACATTATACATACTATACTACAGACATTACTATACAGGAGTGAAAGTGTATGAACTAAAGCTAAATATACAAACGGTTAAATATTAGCAACATGAGAGAAAAATTACACATAATGTATAATTCATTTATTTAAAGATAACAGAGGCAAAACTAATCTATATTATTTAGGAATGCTGACATAGGTGGATAAAAAAATACTTGAAAGAAGAAAATTAACAAATATTCAGTGAGTGTTAACTTCTGGGAATGGTGAGGAGGGAGAAATGATCAAGAATGGATTGGGGGGAAGAGTATGTGTTAGACGCCAACAGTGTTCTAGTTCTTGACTTTAGAACTAGATTACAGAGTGTTCATTTTATAATTATTCATTACACTGAATATGCATAATTTGTGCACTTTTTTTGCTTATGTAGTATTTTACCATTAAAAAGATTTTTAAATTGTTACCTAACGTACTTCAATTGCTTTGCTATAACTTTTTTTTAATGAAATAGTAATCATTTGGTTTCAATGTAAACAAAATTTTAAGGCAAAGGAGTCTAGTTTTTATTCCATTTGACAAGTTTACTGTACACGCAAAGTAGTAAGCACTAGACAATGATGTATATAGCGTCCACTGCCAAACATGTAAGAGGCAAAAGGCAGAAAATTAGTAAACTAAATTGATAGTTGAAAATTACAAACCTGTTACAAAATTTGAAAATACACAATAAACATTAATTTTAGATTCTTGGTCTTAAAAGAAATCATACATGGGTGATAATCTTTCAAGGTACCTTTACAGAAGGAAGCTACCTGGAGAACTGGAATGATTTTAGTTAAGATTGTACGAACAGAATGCGAAAAATAAATGGTACTATTTTACTAAAAAAGAAAAGCTTTACTAATGTAAATATATGAATTCTTAGTATTTTGAATTAATTCTGACCCTGAAAAACATGTATGCAAAAATATGTAGGCAGCATTTATCTGAGAATCCAAAGGCTCTAAATTAGAGGGTAGTAACCAAAGAAACTTAAAAACAAAATACCCATTTAAAAATCTCTCACCTATACTACAGAACGGGAAAACTAATGATATTCCTTCTCTATCAACTGGTACACTGTTATCAGGACTACACAATCCCATAACCTCTTCTGAGAACCGGCAGAGGCGTTATGTTACAGCAACAACGCCAAGACAGGGAGAGAAATTCCACTTGTCTTCCCAGCTTGGTCCCTCCTCAAAGCCACGCTAAAATTTCAAGGAAGGTAGCGAAGAAAGGACTGATGGTCATAATACCCAATACATCTAATAAGCAATACACCTAATGGCAGAAGTTACCAAAATTCACAAATGGAGCTTGTCTCTCTCCCTGGGTATGTCCCCGGCTCTGGTCTCATGAAGCAGTCACCAGTCATCTTGCTGAGGCTCCACAAGTCCCATTTCTAACACGAGGATCGTCACATTCCCCAACACTCCTGGTTATAGTCACCAACCCGCCACAGATCTAGTCGTATCAGTACTCTCTGAGCTCGTCAGGAATTCGTCGGTAGGCCAACAGGAGGCCACGAGACAGAAAGAGCCCGCCTGGTTTCTGGCCTGCTGGCCTAGACAAATCTGCTCATCTCCCCGCATTCCCAGTCTCCACAGCCTTTCGTCCGCCCCCTTTCGACTCGCCTTTTACCACTTGGCGCCCCTGGCTTTCGTTCTGTGGCCAGCCTACCAGATAACAGAAAAGTCTGCCCTTACCAGGCCAGAGCGGGGATCTAACGACCGCGTGAAACGATTCACAGGATCTCCTCACCGGGTCGCCTGCTCAGCCTCACCTACAACTGCCGACGACACACCGCTACTCCCGACATGCCCCGCGCACGCACCGCCCTCCTATTCCGCCCCCCTCCCGCCCAAGCACGTGACCTCCTATCGCCTCCGTCCACGCCCACTTCCGTTCCTCCACTTTCCCTTAGGAGGAAGGAGGGGGGTTGGTGGTGTTTAAGAGTAGTGACTTCCTCCCACTCTCCGCCCCCGCCCCACTACCCCCTGCTACAATGTCTTCCGGGTCACGAGCGCCTCAGAGCCTTCTGGGAAACCATCTCATTT
>JAVSCE010019239.1:0-80301 GCA_032199065.1 Smutsia gigantea | reverse complement strand
TTTCAATATTTTTGAAATTACTGAGGTTCTTTTTGTGGCCTAGTATGTGGTCTATTCTGGAAAATGTTCCACATGCACTTGAGAAGAATGTGTATCCTGTTGCTTTTGGGTGTAGAGTTCTGTAGATGTCTGTTAGGTCCATCTGTTCTAGTGTGTTGTTCAGTGCCTCTGTGTCTTTACTTATTTTCTGTCTGGTTGATCTGTTCTCTGGAGTGAGTGGTGTGTTGAAGTCTCCTAAGATGAATGCATTGCTGTCTATGTCCTCCTTTAATTCTGTTAGTATTTGTCTCACATATGCTGGCGCTCCCTGTGTTGGGTGCATATATATTTATAATGGTTATATCTTCTTGTTGGACTGACCCCTTTATCATTATGTAATGTCCTTCTTTATCTTTTGCTACTTTCTTCGTTTTGAAGTCTATTTTGTCTGATACAAGAACTGCAACACCTGCTTTTTTTTTTTTTTTTTTTGCATGAAATATCTTTTTCCATCCCTTCACTTTTAGTCTGTGTATATCTTTGGATTGAGGTGGCATTTCTTGTAGGCATATAGATGGGTCTTGCTTTTCTGATTCTGTTACTCTGTGTCTTTTGATTGGTGCATTCAGTCCATTTACATTTAGGGTGATTATTGATAGATATGTACTTATTGCCATTGCTGGCTTTAGATTCGTGGTTACCAAAGGTTCAAGGGTTGCTTCTTTACTATCTAACAATCTAACTTAACTTTCTTGTTAAGTTATTGTAAACACAGTCTGATGTTTCTTTATTTCTCACCCTTCTTATTCCTCCTCCTCCATTCTTTCTATAATAGGTGTTTTATTCTTTGCCTTTAGTTGGTATTTGGATGGTCTGCATTTTTTGCTATGATTTTTTTTTCTCTGGTGACATCTTTTTAGCCTTAGGTGTGCTTCCATCTAGAGCAGTCCATTTAAGATATCCTGTAGTGGTGGTTTATGAGAGGCAAACTCTCTCAACTTTCGTTTGTCTGGAAATTGTTTAATCCCTCCATCATATTTAAATGATAATCGTGCTGGATACAATATTCTTGGTTCTAGGCCCTTCTGTTTCATAACGTTAAATATATCACGCCATTCTCTTCTGGCCTGTAAGTTTTCTGTTTAGAAGTCTGATGGGTTTTCCTTTGTAGGTGATCTTTTTTCTCTCTCTAGCTGCCTTTAATACCCTGTCTTTATCTTTGATCTTTGCCATCTTAATTATTATGTGTCTTGGCGTTGTCTTCCTTGGGTCCCTTGTGTTGGGAGATCTATGAGCTTCGGTGGACTGCGAGACTACTTCCTTCCCCAGCGAGGGAAAGTTTTCAGCAATTATTTCTTCAAAGACACTTTCTATCCCTTTTTTTCTCTCTTCTTCCTCTGGTACTCCTATAATGCGAATATTGTTCCGTTTGGATTGGTCACACAGTTCTCTTAATATTCTTTCATTCCTAGAAATCTTTTTATCTCTCTCTGCCTCAGCTGCTCTGTATTCCTGTTCTCTGTTTTCTATTCCATTAACAGTCTCTTGCATCTCAACCATTCTGCTGTTAAGCCCCTCGATCACTTGTCTGATTTCTGCATTGTGTTTCCTCACTTCCCTCACTTCCTCCCTCAGCTCTTGCACATTTCTCTGTAGGTCCATCAGCATGGTTATGACTTTTATTCTGAATTCTTTTTCAGGAAGACTGTGCATTTCCATCCCTTCAGACTCCCTCTCTGGGGTTGTCTGGTTGATTTTGGTCTGAACCGTATTCCTCTGTCTTTTCATGGCTATAGAATTGGTCACTGGTAGTTGCCACGTATGTCAGCCAGGCTCTTTAAGACTTTAAAAAGAGAAAAAAGAAAGAAAAGAAAAAACAAAAAACAAAACAAAACAAAAAAACAAAAAAAAGCCCACCGGACGTAGATTCTGTGGGAATGCTGTAGATGGCGCTATTGCCCCACTATTCCGCAGCCATGGCTGGGCCGCTCCGCAGGGCCGTTTATTGCTCTGGCAGGGGTGGGAACGAATAGGAGGCTGTTGATCTCAGTGAGAAGGGTACGTATGGCTACGCTTCCCCAGTCGCCAGCTAAGGCGTCTGAAACTCCCCAGGACTCCCAGCCTGCTGGGCTGAGTGTGCTGGGGCGATCCGGCTCCTCCGCTGGGCTCCTGTCTCTTTAAGACCGCTGAAGAAAGCGTGCGCTTTTTTTTTTCTCCTTCCTGGGAGCCGGCTGCAAGCACCCTGGCGCGTTCCCACTCAGATCCTGCCCCTCTGTCTCTCTAATCTCCGCTGCACTGCGCAATGTGGGTCAGCGCTCCCCGCGCAGATCCCCGGGGCTGGCTACTTCGCGGGGTGTACTTCCACTCCCTCCCGGCTCTGAATCCTCTCCTCCCGCCGGTGCGCTGGGGTGGGGGAGGGCTCGGGTCCCGCCGGGTCGCGGCTCCGTATCTTACCCGCCTCTTGGGGTGCCGAGTCCTCTCGGGTGTAGCTGCACGCTGTGCGCTTTCCTGTGTATTCTCGTCTCTCTTTTAAGAATAGATGTATTTGCTGTGTTTTCATAGATAAATATAGTGTTGGGAGGAGATTTCTGCCACCCTGCTCACACCGCCATCTTCTGTTGCCAACTTTAAATGGTAAGCCATCACTCAGGGTATGAGACCAGCAAGCATGCTTCTGCAAGCCCATGGTTTACCTGAGGCAAAGTCTACACCCATAATGTCTCCAGCACTGGGCAGTACAGCCAGGAAGGTGGTTAAGTGAGTGGACAGGAAATAGCGACCTCTCATTTGCAGCAGAGTAGACATAGCATTTAACAATGCAGGTAAAAATACCAATCTTGTCATTTCTTAGGCATGTGACAATCTTCAGGAAGTAATGTGAGCTGTGAGCCCCATTTTCCTTGTGAGATAACTTTACCATTCTCTCTCGACTTGCTAGGAGAATTGAATGAGAGTGTTGATTCTTATTACTTGCTGGTTCTTGCTGCCTACACATACCAAATTATCAACAAGGCTAATATCCTTATTTTTTACACTCTTAATTATTGTCAATCTGTTACAAACAGCTTTCACATTGAACATAAGGGTCTGTAACTAAAAGCAGGAAGGACCTCAGGTGAAGGCACAGGGGTTTGGGGGTGCTCTGTCTTCAGGCATCCCACCCCCACCACAGCTAGGGCAGCCAACTCTGGGTGGGCCCAGAGGGATCACAGAGGGGCTCCTGCTGCAAAGAGGCCAGGCCTCTGGGATGGTGGCACCCTGTTCACCTCCTGTCTCTTCCCAAGCAAGCCAAGCACACTCTGCCCTGTGCCCCTTGAGGCTGGTGTGGAGACCCCTGCCCCCCATGCTACACCCCTGAGTCCTCTAAGGCACATGTCATAACCTGAAGGGACAGAAAGGAAGAGTGCACAGTCAGATGTGTGTCTGTGCGCACTCAGCAGGGTGGTCACCACGGCTAGACAGGAAATGAGACCCTAAGTAAATCCTGGTGCCACCCCCCACCAGCTCTGACCTGTGTGGACAATTCCATCCCTCCGAACCTCAGTTTCCTCCTCCGTAAAATGAGGATGGTGTTGTGAGGATGACATTACATTGTGTAGGGAACCCAATTGTCTGGTTCTAGTTTATAGTCTATGCTCCATTGATCAAAATTGTTTTGTTTTGTTTTTAAGGGATGGAAGTTATTTCCCTTTAAGCCAACTTTGTTAAGTGGCAACCTGGGATTGCTAAAGGTGAAATCAGGAAAGCATTCATCTGAGAAACTCCTCTTTTAAATGTGTACTTATTAGGTTTCTGGTATGTGGCATGCCTCCTGTACAAGGTCAAAGAAGCCAACATTTCAGTTGAATTAAACCTGCTTTTCTTAGCAGAGAGACAAACAAGATCAACTGCAAGAGTCAAAGTGCCCATGGGATTTTTAAAAGCATGAGTTGTCCAAAGTCAGCAAAGGCGTCCTCATAACAGGGACACTAGGTCCTCGGGCACTGCTTCTCCTGTTACAGTGTGTGCAGGAATCGCCTGAGGGATGGGGGAATCCATCAAAATGCCCGTTTGGATCGGGGCACCCAGGCAGGGCCTGAGACTCTGCATTCTAATAAGCTCCCTGAGGAGGAGGAGGATGCTGGTCCCTGCACACTCTGTGATATCCCCACAACCGGCAAGAGAGGCCATACAGCTCAGCTGCTACCACCCCCACTGCCTGCCTGTCATTCAGGTGTTCCTGGGATGACCACATGCCTGGTATTACCATGATAAAGGTAGGAAGCCCTTTGAGAATGCCTAGAGACTTCATTTTTGGCCAGGAAAGGGAAATGTGGCAAGCAAGGGACACCCAGTGAGCCAGGGGCTTACCTGTCTATGTCTTTGCAGCCAACTCCCCACTCCCCGTGGCTGGCCCCTTTAAGTCCCTGAGTGGGTGACCTCCCGCGGTCTCAGACTGTGACCACACTGGAATGGGTGATGTTCCCAGGGGCCCAGAAGGTTCAGGCTACCTCAACCTTAGTCTCAAACCCCAACACGCAAGTTTGTTTTTCCGAGCAGCTTTCACGTTCAAGCTCCTGTTCCCTGTGCATTATTTTTCCTGTCAGCAGGAGGGGTAGCCTTTGCCCTAGCACGTCAGGGATCTCAGAGGAAGCAGAAAGAAAACTGACACACACGGAACTGATCCCAGGGGCTTCTCACACTGAGCCTGTAAACAGGAAGTTGCAGGTATGTTCTGCAGGAACACTCTGGAGTTTGCTGCTTTGTTTTGCTGCCATGCGGCTCGCTCAGATAAATTGGGGAGAGGATTATCAGAAACTCACTGAACCTGCTTGCAGCCCACCGCCACACTGGCAATGTTTGGTGACATCAGGGCTGCTGGGCAAAGATTTGCACCTGGGGAGGGGCTTGGAGAGGGCAGGTGGGTGTCGCTACAGGCTGCAGGCATGTGCCCTCTGATTTCTCTAACCCACTTCCCAAAATCCCCGTATCATCCCCAAAAAGAAACATTTCTCAGGGCCAAGAAGGGTAGAGAAGCCAACCCCTGGATGGTGTCTGAAGCCAGCCTAGCTTCCAGCAGCAGGCAAGAGGAGGAAGGGGAGATGGGGTGCCTGCTATTAGCTTTCACTATTGTCCCATGTTTCCAGAGTGCCCACTCTGGAGGAGGTTGGGAGAGAAGAGTTTGGGGATTTGTTCAGCCTAGGTATACATAAATAGTAGCAAACAAAATGTCTTTTATCAGCTATTTCCCAGGAAACAGGGAGAAAATTCTTCTCATGGCCAGATTATAAAAGAAGAGCCTCTCCATTCTGGGAGAGAGCCCTCTCTTCTTCCCTCTCCCCCTGTGGACACTAAGTCACTGTTCCTGACGCCCACCAGGAGGCCCCTCCTGGAGGGCAGGCAGGGGCGGGCTGCAGGAGCCAGGCAGCTGCTCCGAAGACAGGTTCACTGCCAGCCAGAGCATAGAAATGCTTTCCCAGGCAAGGGGAGGTTACGGAGCCTGCTGAGTAAACTGGGAATTACTAAGCACAGGATGAGTAGAATCAGAGCTGAAAGCTGGTTGTTGGCTTTACTGGGAGTTGTAAGCACGCTAGGAAAGAAATGACAAATATATCTGAAATATTTTTTTTCCCGAACTAGGAAGAGGCACTTCCAATAATTCTGTCAAGTGAAGCACTCCAGTGTTCTCTCCTGCTGGTATTTCAAGGCTGGTTTTGTTATTTCTTCACACAGATGGCCTAGGAAACACTCTATTTTTTTCTTTCTTCCTTTTTTTTTTTTTTTGCCCTAAAGAACTTGAGACTTTCTAATCTTCCCATTTCTTATTTTCTTTCTATTTCTGATTTTGATAAAACAGTGACTTTAAAGAGCCTTGGAGATGATTTACATTACAGGAGAATTTGAGATTCTTTTGTATCATAAAAAAAATAAGTCCAACCTCCTGCAATTATTACCATTTTATCCAGCACTTACAGTGTGTCTGGCTCTGTGCCGGGGCCTCACACCAGGGCTTCTCAAAGACTCACGTGTGGTAGGTAGTTCCATTTTTAATCCAACTGGTTTTTGGTGTGTTTGTTATTGAGCTATATGAGTTCTTTATATATTTTGGATACTAACTCTTTGTAAGATATTTTCTCCCATTTGGTAGGCTGCCTTTTCATTTCCTTGATAGCTTCCTTCCTGTGCAACAGCTTTTTAGTTTGATATAGTCCCATTTGTTTATTTTTGTTTTCTGGGTATTTCAATTCAATTTCTGGGTATTTACCTGAAGGAACTGAAAACAGGATATCAAAAAGATAGCTGTGCTCCAATGTTTATTGCAGCCTTGTTCACAATAGCCAAGGTATGGAAACAACTCAAGTGTCTGTCAACAGATGAGTGGATAAATATTATATATATATATATATATATATATATATATATATATAAAATGGAATAATATATAATGGTATGTTACCAATACAACAGTATACACACACACACATACACACACACAATAGAATATTATTCAGCCATGAGAAAGAAGGAAATCCTCCTGTCTGCAATAACATGGATGGACCTTGAGGGCATTCTGCTCAGTGAGATAAGTCAGACAGAGAAAGCTAAATACTGTCTGATATCATTTATATGTGGAATCTAAAAAAACCAAACTCGTGAAAACAGCAAAATGGTGATTATCAGGGGCTGGGGATGGGGGAGTCAGAGAGATGTTGGTCGGAAAGTACAAACTGGCAGTTAGAAGATGAATGAATTCTGGAGGTTGAATGCACAACATTGTGATTATAGCCAACAATACTGTATTATATACTTCAAAGTAGCTAAGAGACTAGATCTTAAATGTCTGTACCACAAAAAAGAAATGGTAATTCTGTGATGTGTTGGAGGTATTGGCTAACATACTATGGTGGCAATCATTTTGTAAGAAATATAATAAACCTATTAAATCAACCTATTGTACACTTTAAACTTACGCAGTGGTACAGGTCAGTTACATCTCAATTAAGAAAAAGACTGATATGTAAACAAACCACCTGTAGAGTTTGTCTTTGGTATCTCCGGGAACCTGGGTGTCTTAGCTAACAGCTCCTGGGGAAGCCAACGCTGCTGGCCCCTGGACCACATGTTGAGTAGCAAAGCTGGTACCACCAATCTCATCTCATGCTCATATCATCTGGGTGAATTGACTTTTTTTTTAAGGAAGCTAAGGGGTTTTCCCTACAAAAGTGAAGACAGGCCCTAAACAGTCTTCAGTTTGAGAACAGGAAGTGCTGACATGGAAAGATACCTCTGGGCAGGGATATTCCCAGGCTCGAGACATTCTTCTTAGGCTACGAAAGACAGGAGTACGGACCTTGGGCTTTATAGACAGAAAGAAACAGACTCAAGTTCTAGCTCTGCCACTTAGTAGCTGGAAGGTTCTGAGTAAGTCAGCTCCGCTCTCTGAACCTTAGTTTCTCCATCTGTAAAATGGGGGTAAACCTACCACCCAGGATGATTGTAAAGGGAAATTGAGAAAACACATATAGAGCACTTCACATCTGCCTACCACCTAGTACCTGCCCTGTACATGGTAATTATTCATGTATTCCATAAACTTAATGAGCACCTGCTAATTTCCAGGTCTGTGCTACACACCAGAGAAATAAAGGGAATAGACAGATGTCATCAAAATAATGACCCCCAAATACGTCCATGTGCTCATTCCCAAAACTCGCGAACATACTGCTTTATGTGGCAAAAGAGATTTTGCAGGCGTGATCAAGGCTAAGGACCTTGAGGTAGGGATGGGAGCCTGGATTATGCCAGTGGGTTCAATCTAATCACATGGACTAGAAAGTGGAAAAATTTTTCCTGGTTGCTGTCAGAGAGAAAAGCAACATTGTTAGCTGTAACAATAAAGGCCACAAGCCAAGGACTGTGGGCAGCTTCTAGAAGCCAGAAAATACAAGGAAACGTATTCTCCCCAGAGCTTCTAAAAAAGAACAGAGCCCTGTAGACATCTTGATTTCAGCCCAGTGTTAGACTTGTGACCCAAAGAATTGTAAAATAATAAATTTATGTTGTTTCAAATTAGATTTGATGATTTGTTACAGCAGCTATAGGAAACTAATACAACTGACAGGGTCCCTGCTTTCATAAAACTTATGTTTCTAATGTGGAGAGACACAGTAACTGAGTAAGAAGATAAACATGAAAGGAAAAGACTGGATTACTTGCCATGAAAATGTGAGGTGAGATGATAGAGAATGAGTTTGGGGGAATGAGTGTCCAAGGAGTCATGTCAAGGGGGTGATATTTCTACTAAACCCAAATAACAAGCAAGGATAATGAGGAGCATGGCCTGAAAACAGATGTAGGCAGACAGCCTGCTAATTCAAGGCTTAAAGAGAGAACAAGCTGTGTGTGTTTTCAAACAGAAAGGTGGCCAATGAGGCAGAGTGGTATGTGAGGTTGGAATGGCCCCCAGGGGGCCAGACCATGAAGGAGTTTGGATTCTAGGTGTGATTTATATTGTTCTGGTACATCATCAGCCCATTCTGTATGTCAGAGACAGTTACCAAGACCTAGCAGAGCTCCAGGGGCCCGGCATATTAGTTTGTAAGGACTGCTATAACAAAGAGTAGGTGGCTTAAACAACAGAAATATATTTCCTCACAGTTCTGGATGGCAGAACTCCAAGATCAAGGTGTCAGCAGGGTTGGTCTCTTCTGAAGCCTCTCTCTGTGGCTTGTAGGTGTCTTCTCTCTGTGTCCTGACATGGCCTTCCCTTTGTATGTATTGTCCTAATTTTCCCTTCTTATAAGGACACAGTCATATTGGACTAGGGCTTACATATATGATCTCATTTAAATTTAGCTACCTCTGTCAAAGTCTTTTCTCCAAACTGGGTATTAGGACCTCAACATATGAATTTGGGAGGGATATGAATCAGTCTATAACACCTGGAAAATATTGGTTCTTGGTGATGTTAGGGATTGTATTACCAAAACACTCTTAGGAAGAGAACTGTATGTGGCTGAAAGAAATCCCTTCATAAGCACTTGATGGCGTGGGGGAGACCTCCCAAGGAGCAGCTTCTAAAGGTAATGGTTGGTGGGCCTTCTGGGAAGATGGAGTTCTGGAACAACAGACTTGAACAGCAAGGGAACTGGGGTGTACAAGTCCTGCCTGCCTCCAGCACCTGCTGGCATTTAGAAGTTTGACTTATTTTTCAAAAAATGTGGCATTACTGAATCCACCCTGGATGGCACTGAGAGAAACTGTGTCCTGGCTTGCCAGGCCCAGCTACCTGGAGATGGGATGCTCTCTGGCTAACGTTGCCAAATCTGTGGTGAAATCTAACTCTTCATGAGAATTTAGATCAGCTTTGTCACAAAGTGCTTTTCATAGTTCATCTCCTTAAAGAGTACCTAACTATCAGCTATTTATCCCTTGCTAGAAGATTATCAGATGCCATACAATATCAAAACCTATGACAAAGAAGAAACTCACATTCATGGCTAGAACAAAATGATGACATGCCCCGGAATTTCATTCAGGGAGCGCACAATAGAAGTTGGAACAAAGCAGTGTGTGTTCAGTATTTGAGCAGTAAGCACTCAGTACTTGGGTGAAGGGTGCAGAGGACAGGGCTGCTGTTACAGAATTCCAGAGGCCAGTTCCTGGAGCAAACTCCAGAATACACCATGAGTATTGCCCACTGGAGTTATGCAATACAAAGGTATTGGGGAGACCCCCAAATGGCCTATTCTGGGAACAAATGTGGTCCCAAAACTACCTTCTGGCAAAGGTGGGTTTGTTTCCTGGAGGCCTTTTGTCTATGGGCCCCAGGAATTCACTGAATCCAATACAATGAAAGGTAGGTATTTCTTTGCATCACTGGAGGGAAACCAGACAGATGGGGAAAAATACCTAGTGGTTGTACGAGATTCTTCAAGAATTTGCTGTGAATGGGGGATGGGCCTCTGCCCCCTGATCACACAAATCTTTAGTAAAATCTAGGCAAATGGATGTTTTTGTGAACAGCAGCAAGAGGACTGGATTCTGAGTCCTGGCTGAGCCTGAGTCAGCACACATAGAGGGCGAGACGTCAGACACGTAGTATCATCCGTGGCGGCTGCTACTCGTGTATCGAGCACCTACTACACATACAGGCAGTGAGGGAGGAGCGAGGAACATACCTATTCTAAATGGACATGTCTGAATATCTTGTGTGTGATAAAAGACATATAAAATTTACCATCTCAACCATTTTAAGTGTACAGTTCAGTGGCATTAGGACATTCACAGGCCTGTGCGGCCATCACCACCACCCGTCTGCAGAACCCTTGTCATCTTATAAAACTGAAACGGTCCTCATTAAACAACAGCTCCATATTCCCACGCCCCCAGCCCCTGGAAACCCCCATTCTACTTCCTGTCTCTATCTACATACTTCAGATAAGTGGAACCATCCAGTATTTGCCCTTTTGCGATTGGCTTATTTCACATGGCATAATGTCAGAGTTCGTCCATGGGTAACACGTATCAGAATTTCCTTCTTTCCAAGGTTGAATAATGTTTTATACATTAAAAAAACTTGTTTATCCATTCATGGACACTTGGGTTGCTTCCACTCTTTGGCTGTTGTGCATAATGCTGCCATGAAGTGGAGTGTACAAATAGCTGTTTTGAGTCCCTGCTTTCACTTCTTTTACATATAAACCAGAAGTTGAATTGCTGGATTATACATTAATTCTGTGCTTAATTTTCTGAGGAAACACCTTCCCACTTCCCACAGGGACAGCACCATTTTACATTGCCACCAATAATGTACCAGGTTCCAATTGCTCCATATCCTCCTCAACCTGTTATTTTTATGTATTTTTTAATAGTAGCCATCCTAATGGGTGTGAAGTGGTATTTCACTGTAATTTTAATACGCATTTCCCTAATGACTAGTGATGCCGAGTAACTTTTCATGTGTTCAATGGTCATTGGTACATCTTCTTCAGAGACAGATCTGTTCAAGCCCTCTGCTCATTTTTAAATCGGGTTGTTTGGGGTTTCTTGTTGCTGTGAATTGACAAGCCTGAATTTCTAAGTCCCTATGCTACTGATCAGGCTTTTCTGACCCTAAGCCACCCCCCATGAACAAAATAAGTGATCCAGGATAATCAAAGACTTCCAGGTGTCAAAAAATGAACACCATTTCTAAATCCCTGCTTAGATCCTGCTCAGAGCAGCCTTCAGCTTCTGAAACAAAACTGGGACTATCTAAGACCCGAACACAGGCTTATAGTCCCCCCGGTTTGCTGCTCTCATCTGGTAACCTTCAATTTGCAGTGGGTGGACATACCCTTCTTCCGGTCCCAAAACTGCAGCTACTGAGGCCTGAGAAACCCCAAAGCCACAGACATGTGCCCCTGTGAGCAGCTGCCCTGTGTTGACTGTTTCTACTTATGTGCAGCTGGTTTTCCTTGGAAAGCAAGGAGACTGTGGGATAAGTATTGAGAAAAATCCATCTCTTCTTGGTATCCCAAAGCAAGACAGAGTGAATCGGTGCAGGATTGAGGCTGTTCATTCTTAAGAATACATTTTTCTTGCTTTGATACATGCAAATTTGAGCCCTGAGGAGACTGATCTGAAAAGTTACACAATATATACCAAAATGTCTATTTTTAGTCCCAAGACATTTATCTGTTCCTGACCTTTGTACAGGTGTGTACATGGTGTATCACTTGCACTGCACAATGTATCATAGAATGCATGTTGCATGTATATGATACACTGCATTACACAGCTGAGAAGGGCGACCACATTAAGGAAGCTTCGTGCCAGACTATGTGCCAGTCACTTTGCTAAGCATCTCACGTGCACCAGAAGCACTAACGAGGAAAGGACAAGAGGAGGGATCCCAACTCTGCCAGTCGTTAGCTTTGAGACCCTAAGCCAGCTACTTAAGTCTCAGTTTCTTCATCTGAAAAATGGGAACAATGTTGCCATATGCCATCAATTCTAAGATGTACAACTGTTCACATTTTAGCAGATCTGAAATCAGAACATGTCATACAACCAACAGAGCTTCAGGTTCAATAAAAAATGGTATTACCTGTTCAACAATGTTTTTGTGAGGACTGAAGGAGATCACACGTGTAAAATGGTAAGCCTTGGCTGTGACACATAGTGCTAAAATAGCCATCACCAAATCATCCTGAATCCCTGTCTCCAGCTCTGGGTTCCCCCACAGTTGCCTAGTGGGTGTCTTAACTTGTCCAAGCAGGGACCCTGACCCACACCTGCTCCTCTTGTCTTTCCCTCCTCAGCAAATGGCACCACCTTTCACCAGCTGCTCAAAGCCAAGAATCCTGAGTCCTCTGGCCCTCATGCCTGAGACAAAATCCATCCCCATGTCTTAATGACTCCATCTACAAAATATGGTGGGAATCTGACCACTTCTCACCACCCCCACTACTACCGTCCGGGCTCCAGTCACCACCTCCTGTTGCCTTTGCTATTACAGCAGCCTTTGGACTCAGCTGCTGGCTTCCAACTTGCTGTGTCCCCTCCTGCCCGTGGGCACTCCAGCCACACAGCAGCCAGGAGGATCCTTTCAGACCTAAGTCCCTCCCCTGCATAGAACCCTCCCAGCTCCCTCTCACTCAGAGCACAACCCACACCTTCGCCGGCTACCAAGCCTGGCAGGACCCCATCTCTGACTTCCCATCCTCCCTTCCCATGATGCTGCCCCTTGGGCAATGGGTCCCTTCCACTCCAGCCTCCTTGCTGTTCTTTGAACCTGCCAAGTAATCATTCCTGCCTCAGAGCTTTTGTAGCTGCTGCTCTTGTACCCTCTGCCTGCGATGTTCTTCCTCGCCTCCATCAGATTTCTATATTCTCATGGACATGGAAAATATACATAATAATTTGTTCATTGTCGCTCTTCTCCTGGAATAAAAGCTCCTTGAGGAGGTCAGAGACTGACCATCTTGTTCCCTGTTTGATCACCAGCACCCAACAGTGCCTGGCACATAGTAGGTGTATAACAGACGTGTGTTGAATGAAGGTGTGTTGAGTGGACAAATTAGTATGTGTTAGGAATGCTTTCTAGACATAGGATATTTATGTGTATATGTTATGTGTTCCTGTATCCACATACACACACTATTCATATCTATATGTCTCTCTATATTTATATCTTTATTCATACCCATAACTATATCTATATCTGTATTTATCTATAAAACACAAAGCAAGACATCCTCATTTATAAAGGGATACAGACTAAGATTTTATTTCTGGTTCTGTGTTCCTGGAGGAATGCTGGTGGCAAAACAATGTTGTGTTTGAAGAGACACACAGGCCCAAGGCCACACAGCTGCCAGGTCCATCAGGGGTCAGTTTCCAAACTGCACTGATTGCCTCTCAGCATAAATTATGGGAAGGGAGAAAATAAGAGCCCACGAATGTTAGAGCTAGAAGGCTTTTCAAGGTCTTCTAGCCTAGAGCCACCATAAGTACCCTACCACACCCCTTCTTGTGCCGCGTGGCAGGCATTACTCTCAGATCGGAGTGCTTTCCCCCACTGATCTTCCGAGCCCTTCTTAACATAGTTCTCCAGGCAGCCTCAGCCACCCAACTAAAATGATCGGCCATCCCAAATCCAGCCCACCCTGATCAATTTTTGGATTGAGATTCCGAGGCACAGAGAGGAGCCCTTATTTATCTGAAATCGCATAGTATGCCAGAGACAAAGCCCAGGCCATGAGGGCTGGCAATTGCTTTGTGTTCCCAAGGTTAGACATTAAGCTGGAAGGGAATTTAGAGATTATATTTAATGTGACATCACATAGCCAGAAAGAAATCATCAAAGAAAAGGTCATTCACCTCTTACTCCTTCAATAACTTTCAACCACTTACAGCCAAAGGTAACTCACTACTAAAATCACCTCAGGAATCAGATCACTACTGGCTGCCAACAAGATGCCAAACAGAACCAACTGCATTCAAAACACCAAGAAGAAATTTCTTGTCTTTTGGGAGACCAAGAGACAGTTCAGCAAAAATAGAAAAGGGTTGAGAAGTTTGAATGGCAGAAAGTAGAACAGAGAAACATATTTGCCAACTAAAAATGGAACCCCAATTTTATTGGGATCTCCATGCCTTAAACAAGGCAACCCTATCCCCAGCTCCTGACTAAATCCACACTGTCCACACCAAACATGCAATCCCCATTCTCCCTGAAGATGACGAATATAAAATTTCAAGTGAAACAGTTCTGACTGCACTCCTGCTGCAGGGCTCCAGGGAAAGTTTGCTCACTCTGAAACTGAGAAACACGCACACAACAAACAGTCTCTTTGGCCTTTGGCAAAAAATTGTTGTATTGTGAATGTGATGACTAGGCTGTGGCAGCCACTTTGGAGCTATTAAGGAAGCAGCCTGAGGAAGGTCTGACAGGCCTAGGACACCAGAGCAGTGGGACAGAAGGAAAGCGAATCCTCGATAACATGGAGCACTAGGGAGTTGACCAGCCCTGGAGACATCCTACCTTGGGTCACAGATCTTTCTTCACGTTTAAGCCATTTTAAGTTGGGATTTCTTTTACCCCCTACTGAGAGCATCCTAACTGGTATATATCTTCCAATTTCCATCCTAGAGATTAAAACAGGCTTAGTCAAAGCTCTAGGACCTTCCCAACTCCCATAAGATTAGATATGCAAATGGTCCTGGGATGTGCAAAACTAATCATATCTCTTCTTCCAAGAAACTTTGACAGTGTGTTACTACCAGAGAAGCAGATGCCAGAACAGGAGCTAGTGTACAGGGGCTTTATTAAGAGAATGCCCATGATTTATTAAGGGAATGCCTATAATAGAAAACAGGGAGAGTACGAGGGCTGGAAAAGCAGTCAGACGATGATGCGATGTGACACTAGGGAGGGATGGAAGGAGGATTGGATGGAAACGTTCTCAACTGCCATGCTATCTCAAAGGCTTGACAGTACCATCCTTCAGCCAAATTCTACTGTCAGAGGACTTCTGTGTCTGCCAGACCCCCCTTAGTACTACTGCCACACTCCGTCACGGGGTGGGAGGCGAGGCCACCACACAGATGCAGCCAGGGCCCTTGGTCTTCTACACACCCTGTCAGTAGAGGACTGGCAGGGCTACTTGGTGTCTCTCATGGGCTGCTGGAAGAAATGGGGCCCAGAGTCTGTGTGAGGTCATGTGGCCTGCTCACCCAGGCACTCAGCCAATCTCTTCCAGTGAAGTTAGCTCCGCCCACCCATGTGTCCTGTGGATTCCTGATTGTTGTCACTGTTGTGGGAACCCGAGGGCATAATGCAGTGGGGGACCAGGTAGCATAAGAGAAAGCTGGGCTCCAAAGGTCCAGGAGCTACAAGTGTCTGAGTATTAGCATCTGGACTGTGGACTTTTACAGGCCATGCACTCTGGGGCAGTTTGAGGCAATTTAACGTGGTTCTCACAGGCCAGGAAGAACCACGGCTGACCTCTGAGTTATGCCTCACATTTGAAGGTTATCAGCTCAGCTGCTGCAGCAGAGATAGAAAACACAGTGGCTTGAAGGAGAGAGCAGTCAACTCATCTCGACCTCACTGCAGGCACAAGGCAGGAACTGGGGTCCAGGCTCCACTTGCGTGTTGCTCTGCCCTCCCTGGAGTGCTGCCGAATCATATTGATGGAATAATGCCTTGGTAGCACATGTACATGCCAGGCACTGTTCTAAATATTTTGTAGATATTAATCCTTTAACCTATCTGCCTATGATATAGATAATATTATCTCAGTTTTACAAAAACCAAAGCCAAAGAGGTTTAATCACAATTCATGCCACAATCTGTGCTCTTGACAACCATGCCTAGCAAGATGGAAAGAAAGGGGACAGTGGAAAGAATGCATGTCCCCCTCCCTTTAAGATCACAGGACAGATGCCATTAGTTGGATGGTCACCCTTGGTGGCAAAGAAGGCTGAGAAATGTAGTCCCTAGCTGGGCAGGCATGTGCAGTGTCCAGTGAAATCTCTGCCTGGAGTGGCTCTCCCAAACTTTTTGCTCTCATTTAGGCCGTTATTTCCATCGCTCAAGACTCAATTCACCTTCACTGAGAAGACACCACCACCCCAACCCTGGCTGCATTAAGTGCCCCACCTCCAGACACACATAAACTTCCAGGACTCCTTCTATATCCACTCTTATCATATGTTATCATAAGATCCTGCAGGGGCCCAACAGCTCTACAGATATGGTTTCTTTGGCCCATTTACAGTTTTTAAAAAACAGAAAACAAATAACACAAAATGTCAAATATACGTCTCTCCCTTAAAAATCATAAGGCATAGCAATACTGGGCAGTTACCCCCATGTAGCAAAAGCTAACAGGGGCTGAGTAGCTCCCCAGTCCCTATACAAAGGACACGTGTATGCTTTTCACACAGACCCCACCTCTCCCTCTAGTATCACATCCTGTCTACTGTATTCATTTATGTTGCCTGCCTGGCTCCCATAGGAAGTAGCAGCTGCAACCCCCTGGACCATAGGTTCCTTTGGGGGCATGGTGTGCCTCATCTGCATGTACCTTGTACTTGGCACCCCATATGTGCTCAAATATGTTTATTGAGCAGGTGAAAAGATCCACTGAAACGTTCAGGATTAAACTGCATTAGCAGCACAGGCTTACATTCCACCCACACCCTTTCCAACCCTCACTCCAAAGAATCTATATTTAATTGTCTTTGCAAAATTGGAGGCTGCAAGCAGCTTCACACGAGATCCTTTCTAAACGTCAGAAATGCAGCAGCTTGGCCGGCCTTGTGCTCCAGCCTATTAATAGCCAGGCTGCCTCTGCTATGTTGCCTGGGCAGCTGCATTGTTCGCAGAGGCAGAAGAGCAAAGGCGATCTTCTAAGTCAGACCTCCCCCTCTGTCTCTCCCAACCCTCCCTGGCGCCCTTCCTCACCTCTCTGCCCAGCATGCCCACTGTCTATTCTGCAGGACGCTTATTTATTTACTTTTTGTCAGCACTAATCAGAGTGGTGGGGACGGGAATGAGAGCGCTGGCCCATGAGAAAGTGCTTAACCAGGGTCTCCAGGGAGGATTCTGTGCGGCTTGCAGCACCAGAGGTCACTGTCACCTTGGCCTTGAGGTGGCCTGTTTACCAAAGTGAAATGAAGATATCAGTCAGATGTCCAGGAAATGCTCATGGCAGGCACCCGGACAGCTTCTGTCCAGGCACAGGATTGGCTGGGCTGGACTACCCCTTCCTTCCCAATTCTGCAGCACTAAGGCCCCAGTGACTTAGCAGCTCTGATAAGAGGCTAGCAGGCAAACGTCAGGTCTCTGACGTACGCTCCTCTCCGCCCGGCTGCAGGACCTGCAGGCTTCCTCTCTCCCTCTTCCACATCCCTCCCCACATCTATCCAACTGGAGAAAGGGTAAGTGTTGGTTGGAAACTCTGGCCCACCCTTTCCCTATCTCTGGCAGGAGAGCAAGCCTTGTCCCTAGGGGCTCACGGTTCATAACAGAGCCAGCATCATTGTCCTCCAGCTGTTGATGGAAGAAGTGGCGTGTTGACCATGGTTCATCACTTAGGAGGAGAGACGGACCGGCTTCTGCAGCAGAATCGGACAGGAACCAGTGGGGCCTTGCTTACTGCTGTGGGACACATAGCACAGCTGTCGGGCCTCTCCACGCTGGGCCTCATTAAGAAGTCACTACCTGCAACAGGACCCCAGGATCATAAGGCCCAAGATGAAACAGGCCTATTAGGTCTGTCTCCCTGGAGGGCAGCTGCTTTTCAAATTCCTTCCATTGCTTTTGTGGGGGTAACAGTTGAGACAAGGTTCCCGCCCTCTGGGAGTCAGGCTCCATCTCCGAGAGAGCTGCCTGGCAGGACCCGTTTCCACCCCACAATCTTCAGGCGGCCCCTTTCCTCCCTCCCAACTTCGCTGGCTCCTCCTTTGGGCTCTTTTGGGAGAAGCTAAAGGTTTACATGGTCCAGGTTTTCTGCAAACTCTGCTGCTCCTCAGTCACTCAACCTGCTTCCATCCTTCCCTGGGCTTTTCCTCCAGTCTTTTGTTTGTCTGGACAAACCCATCCTTGCCTGGAGCTCTGCCCTGCCACTGTCTAAAGCTGGGCCACTCTAACCTGCTGACATCATTTCAGGGTAAAATAGCAAGAAAGTGATGATCTCTTACACATTTCCAGAATGAAGTTGAAATTATCACCAATGCACAAGGATGCTCCTTGCCACCTATGAGAAGGCTGTGCTGAAATGTGGTTGCATGTTTCCTGCCACAACAATGGAGATCGAAAGGAAAGCCCCCAGGTTCCTTGCAAGCCTGAGAGCAGAACTTTGGTGTCCATCAGCCATGCCAAGTTCCTTTGGTTCCCACAGGTCACTCACTTTATGATCATTTGGTGATCGCTGCCCATAGGATTTTGCAGAGCAGGAGTGCTGGGTCCTGGAGAGAGAGTAGAACTGGCAGGGCAGTGCTCACCTGCAGCAGGGACCCAGGAGTTCTTTCTAAGTCTGGAGGATAGCTGCAGATCTCCCCTGTGGGTAACATGGTCTGGGAGGTGAGATTGGTAGGAGGTGAGGTTCCTAGGTCTGGGTAGTGTGCACTCCATTCTTCTTTTCCATATTTCTTGGGGCAGGGGGGTGGCTGGGCAGTGGTGAGCATGGCATGGACTATGGAGAAAATCGCCCCCTCAGAGCTCAGGAGAAACAGTAACAAACAGAGCAGTCACAGTTTTCCTTTCTGCAGTAAATCAGTGATGTCTGGCAGAACCAGCCCAGTGCATGTTTGGGGTTTCTGAAGATGGAGGCTCCGTGGAACCCCAGGGCCTGGGGACTCTCCAGAACAAGTGTGAGGACTCAATACTCATCCTTATGTGCTGGCTCTTCTCCATGTGTGCATTCCACCCACCCAGCTCAGTTCCCAGCCCTGGAAGTTTGCCCCACTGGACTGCTTCTCCCAGTCTCTCTCAACCTCTGGTTTCTAGTTGAGTTTGACCAGTAAGAGGCACTGAGAAGAAACAGGAAGGAAGGAGTAGAGAGAAGTTGGGGTATTTCTCCCCTGTTCCCACCTTCTCTACGTGTCTCTAGCAGTTGTGTGTCCCCTCAGATCTAGGGATGGTCATGGTTTCCACTAGTGTTAGTTGTATTAGTTATCTATTGCTGTGTAACATATCACCCCAAACTTAGTGATTTAAAAAAAACATTGTTTATTTGGAGATGATGTTGCAGTTTGGGCCAGGCTCATCTGGACTATTCTTCTGCCGGTCTTGGGGGTCTCTTGTGTAGCTGCCATCACCTGACAGCTTGACCAAGTGGCTGACCTGACTGGCAGTCGGTGCTAGCTGTTGGCTGGGTCTGTGGTTCTCCGCCACAAGGCCAGTCACTGTCCACCACCAGGCATCTTCACATGAAACAGCCAGGGCGCCCTCCAAGGAGGTGACAGAAGAAGTTACAGGGCTTCTAGCAGCCTTGCCTCGGACATCTCACAGCATCATTTCTGGCCCATTCCAGTGGCCAGGGCCACTCACCACACCAGGAGAGACTCAAGGAGTGGGAGAATAGGCTTCATCTCTTAAAGGGAGCAGCTGCACAGTCACACTGCAAAGGAGCCTGGATGCTTGATGGCAAGAATTTTTTACCAAAACTTGCAATCGAGCACCATAATCTTTTGGTACCTCAGATTCTTCGGTTCCCTTAATTTTCCATTTCTGTGTGACTGGTTGATCCCTTCATTAAAATCTCCTCAAGGAATCATAGGAATGAAGTTCTGTTGCTTGCCAGGACCATGATGGATGTCATAGCAGTAGCATGATCTCTGTTCACTGTATAATTATTGTTGTTATTCACATGTTCCATGTATGGAACTGTTGACATATAGCCCGTGAGTTACCAGAAGTTTGATTTGCAGAATCAAATTTATAGCCCTTGTACATTCACAACTGCGGCATTTTATGTACACAAAGGAAGACAGGCTGCCTCATTAGGAGTAGCTGACCCTTTTCCAGCATGTACCATGGCCCAAACACTAAGAAGCCTGTGTATTCAAATTTTAATTCAATGCTCACAATAGCCCTGAGAAGGAGACACTATATTACCACCACTTCACAAAAGAAAAAAGCAAGGCACTGAGAGGTTGATTAATTTGCTCAAAGTCACACAGCAACTGGGAAAATGACTGTCGTATTTCCAAAGAGATTTTTCTGATTTTTTGACATTGAAGATACCTCCTCAGATCGTGAAAAATCAGAAATTACAAGAATTTAAGAATCTTGAATGGTATACAACATCACATGCAATAAAATGAGAATGATTTGTTCTCTCTTGTATGGGCTATAAAATATGTAGGGCATAAGTATATAGTGTGGGTTAAGTCTTTCCCTGTTTGTGTTGCTTTCTATAGACAGCTAGGCATCAGACCCACGATCTGGAATATACATCAGACATGAAGTGCATTATTTTGCCTTGTCTTACAGACACATAGCACAAACTGTCACAGGAGCCCTGCATGACCTCACCGGTACTCCAGTGTGGTTTGCCCTGACCATGCACTGTGCTCAAGTCCATGCTCACTGGCTTGTTACCAGAGGGCTGCTGGCACTCATGAAATCAGACCCTTGCACACAGGTGAGTTTCTGGGGCCTAGTTAGTAAAGCATACACTAGGGAGTGCCCATAACTTCCATCCAGCTCTCTACTGGATTGAGGTTCTCAATGTCACCAATGAGCAAAAACGCTAGGAACATTTTCTAGAAGAGGGTGCCCTATTTGTCTTGTGGAAATTGCCTTCTATCATTGGATCATTGGGTGATAAAATGGTCTCATGCTCCCACCTGGGGTGTGGCAGGAGCTATCTAACTGGCAGAAAACTTCCCGCTTAGGCCCTCCAATGGATTCTCCATTCAGAAAGCAGAGTGATCCTCTTAAAACAAGTCAGGTCATCTATTTCTCCTCTGCCTCCAAAACTACACAAAACATCTGGCAGCCTCGCCCCTCCCAAACTCCTTCCTACATCATGCCTACCTCTCTGACTTCATCTCAGCCGTCTCCCCATCACTGATCAGACTACAGCCACACGCGCTTCCTTGCTGCTTCACAGATATGCCGAGATCACTCCCTGCTTGGGGACTTTGTACCTGCTCATCCCTATACCTAGGATGCTGTTCCCCCAGATCTCTAAATGGCTGGCTCCTCATCAGGTCTCACCTTGAATGTCACCTCCACAGAGAAGCTCTCCAGTCTTGCTCTTTCACACCACTCAGTTTCACTTTGATCACAGCACTTCTCACTAGTCAACATCTTTCTGGTTACTTGGGTGTGCCCTTCCCTTCCCTTGTGAGAAGGTAAGCTCCGTGAGAGCAGCAGCGCTGTCTGGGGTCACGAGACATGACCCATCAGCTCTGGGTCCATCTCCAGGCGTCTCCCAGTCCAGAGTTCCAGCCACAGCACCCACCTGCTCCCTGAACAAGGGTTGGCGTTTTGTTCTCAGCAGCGTTGGAAATCAGATCTCATTCCCAAGCCCTGTGATTCAACTGGCAGCGAGAGAGAGGGCTGGGCTGGGGACACAAGGGTGCCTTCGGTCTTCAGAAAGATAACAGCACTCCAAGGAACGGAGCCGTAGAGGAAGGCTGAGAGTCAACCCTGAGGGCTGACCTGCTCACAGGAAGCTGACCCTCTCCTGGACCTTGCCAACCCGAAGGATTTCACAAAAGGCAATCTCCCAGCCTTTTGAATGCCAGTATCGCATAGCTACAGAATTACCACACAGATAGGGCTCAGGGAATGAAATTAGATTTCCCTTTGCAGAACAAAGAAAAACCCTCCTGTAGCCTGTCCTGGGGGAGCCGCATCGGAGCGCCTGCTTCCGGGCCAGGCCTTCAAAGCCCGTGGGCTGTCTTGCTTGCTTCAGCAGTTCCTGGCAAAGAGCAACCGAGTCCTCCAGCTTGGAAATCTAATTGCCTGCCCATAGCTGTGAATCCATCTCCAAAGGCAAAAAGAAAGAAAGAAAATGAATTTAAGTGGTGGGGGCGGGGGCAGCATGGAGAGGACAGTTCTCAGGAAACCAGCCAAGATGAGCCTATTTAAGCTTTGACATTATACATTCTGGATGGCCAATTTCTAAAAAACTAGTCTGAGAAGTTCCAGTTTACAAGAGAAAGATCCATAAATGCAGCTTCTGTCAGTAATGAGGAAATGGAAATCACAAGCAAAACCAGAAAACTCATTCCACCAGAATCATAATGATCTCCAGAATAATTGTGCTGGTCTCTTAAATCAAGGCATGGACGGTGACAGCTACAGATTTTCATATGAGGGTCAGATGGGTTCATGTTTTTTTAATTGGGCTCATTTCTAAGTCATGTGCTTGTCGTGATGCCTTAATCCCTTCTCTGTCCCCCAGCAAAAATGCTTTCTCTCTCCTTTCTCCCTCAAACAAATGCAGCTTCTCAAAGGGGAAAATGAGCTTCCCTCTCTTGCAAACAAATTTTTTATCATATGACCGCCCACTGTGGGTGAACTTGCATTTCTCTTGCATAAGAGAGCAATTTCCTGAAGGGAGAAAAAGGGGAAAAAAATCAAAATGCTTGCTACTACTTGTTTTCCATATAAACGTCTTCAGCCTCAGCTCCTGAAGATACAGGAAAGAAGCGGCTTTATTTCAGGAGGATGAATATCAGTCTTTTCAGATGGCAGTGGAATGTTTTCCTGCATTTGTTTGACATGGTGAGACTCACGAGAAGGAACAAACTCATTGACAATTTTAAGGGTTCCAAGCAAAATGACACCTTCTGGTAAAATCTCATTAAAGGTTAAAGGTCAACAGTGATTAACAAATTAGCGGCCTTCAATTAGGATGCTAAAAAAAAACAAGAGATGAGATCCTAAAAGTAATAAAAATAATGAGTCTTGGGATTCACAAAAAAGAAAGTGTAATTTCTCAAGTGTGCTCAGGGGTGTGAAAGATAACAGCAGCCTTCAGTTCAATAAAGAAGCATTTTCTCTTTGACAGACATTGACCATACCATGCAGTCTCTGGGGGGACTTCAGACCTCCCTTGGCCATTTCACTTCCCTTCTAGGTTCTGGCTATGAGCTTCACACCACCCAGGGAGGGCAGTGAGGACAGCCCCAGGCCCAGTGTGAGGGCCAGCTCTGCTAGTGGGGTGGGTGGCTCAAAGAGACAGGACAGAGGGAGGAAAGGGGAAAGGAAAGGAAGAGGCTACCATACTACACCATTTGTCGATTTGGTCAGTGCTTGCTGCACACCCACTGTGTGCCAGTTCCTGCTGAGCGCCAGGGAGATAATGGTAAGCAAAGTAAGCCCCAACTCCAGGCCTCTTGGGGCTTGGGGAGAAGATGACAACTACATAAACACAAATAAACGCAAGGCTGACGCTCTGCTGAGTGCCACCAGCATTGCATGGGTACACGCACCTATGCGCAGGAATAACCAGGACACAAGTTCTGTGCAGTGGGTCAAGACGGTCGTGCCTGAGGCAGTGGGGAGGTTGGGGTGAACGTTCACTCTGTGTGAGTGCTTTTCATATGCCAGGCCCCGGCTAAGTGTTTCTTCCTAGCATCATCTTATTCACTCCTCACACCAGCCCAGCGAGGCCGGTGCTGTTATAATCCCATTATAGATGAGTACCCTAGGGTCAGAGAGGCAATACTACTCACCCAAGGTCACAGAGCTTATTACATGGAAGAGCCAGACAAAGCCAGGTAGACTGTCTCCAGAATCTGTGACCCTGATCACCGCAGCACACACAGTCCTCCTGGTACTGGTGGAGACAGGCAAGGCCGGCGTTCCTCTCCTCACCTCCCTGCGCTTGCATCCTCCTCCTTTTCCAGGCCAGCACATTCATGTACACACACACATGCATGCATGCCCACATACCCCACCCTCCTGTCCCCAGAGCCCAGGTGACCCTCAGCATCACCACCTTCTCCCTCCCTAACTGAAAGGCTCCTTCAGCTCCTGAGTCTCAGGCTGCAGGTGAGGTGAGATGCTGAGCTCCCACCAGGGACATGGCTGAGGGGCCTGAGGAAGTGGCTGAGGAAGAGGCCTTTGACCTGGACCTTGGAACATGAACAGGGGTTGGCCCAGGAAGCAGAAAGGAACAGGTTTCCAGGAAGAAAAAGCTGCATGTGGGAAAGCATGGGGGCACACTTGGCAAAAGCAAATGACATCCCTCACTGGCTCACAAGTTCCCTGCTCTCCACAGCACCCCTCCCCACGGCCGGCTTCTCCTCTAGGATTCCCCATCTCAGCAGAGGCACCACCAGCCGCCCAGGTGCGCGAGCCCCAAATACAGGCAGCACCCTGGCACCTACCCACTCACTCATCCAAACTGTCACCAAATCCTCCTAAGTATAGCCCGAATCTGCCCACTTCTCCGCCCCATCTTTGCTGCCACCGCCCTCCTTCCAGCCCCCACCATCTCCTCCTGGACGACTGTCACATGGTTCCCCCACCCCCGCCAGGGCGCGCCCACTCCCACCACCCTGTTCTCACAGGGCAGCCCAAGTGGTCTTCACTTCCGCACACTGGGCACCCTGCTTCATTAAAACTGCTCTCTGGGCTCATCCCCAACACCCGTCCCTGGCCAGGACTCCGGCCCCCAGACTAAGGCAGATCCCCTATTTAGTGCCTCATGACTCGCTGTTCTTTTCCTCCCTGACACTCAGCAAAGTTGGCACTTGCACACACATGTCTGTGATTGCTTGGGGTGACACTTGGAGCTACAGGAGGGCAGTCCCCAGACCTAGAAGCCTGCAGTAAATCATTGTTGAGGGGATGGGTAGATGCTAGCATGCGGGGCCTGTAGGCAGGGGGGGAAAGGGACAGATGCCTGGAAGGCCTCAGTCACGGTGCTGAGGGATGCAAGGGATGGCACTGGCAATGTCCCTGGGATGGGTGGCCCATGGTGGCTTACTTCTTCCTTGATGCGGGAAGGCTTTGGAAAGTGGCCAGCTGGCTTCAGGCTCACTGGAGGACCCCTCTCCATGGGCAGCCTTGAGCTGCTGACAAAACAAGCTGGCTGAGGGAAGGTAACTTGTTTGGGAGATGCTGACCCCTGCCACCCGCAGCCAGGCAGCACCTTGGCCCGTCACATGCTTTGTTGTCCCAGGCTACCCAAGGCTTAGTGGTGCCCCACAAGTTGGCCAGGGGGCCAGCCCCTTCCTCAGGCTCCAGAATCCACAGTGAGGCAGCTGGGGAAGATAGGGGTGCACCTACCTGATGGGGGAGGTTGGAGGAGAGTAATCAGGGCCGCACAGCACCCATGGCAGGTTTGCAGATGCCTGAGAAGCAAGGAGGTGGGTATCCTTACTCATGATGACTCCAGGCCATCAGCCAGCCAGACACCCCTGGCAGAGTGTCAGTGCATCAAGAAAGGAGGGTCCTTCCTAGCCTCACACCACAGCACAGCCAGAAACACACCGCGGAAGACATTTTCCTACTCACTCATTCACACAGCACACACTGCTGACCATCCTTCCACGGTCCAGGCCTGGCCCAGGGCCCCAGCGATGCAACAGTGGACAGGACAGAGCTGGTCCCGTGCTCGTGGTACTTAGAGTCAGTGCAGGGCAAAATGGACAGAGTTTTGTTTACTCCTGAAAGACAATGCTTTCCGACATTCAAAATAATTTCACATCAAAGTCTAGGTTTCTTGCTTCTCTTGAAAAGACTAGAAAATTCCGTCCCCACTTGGCATTAATTGCCTAGATTGGGTGCTGCTGCCTCCTTTAGGGGCCTGGGCTCTGCAGCCCGTCTCAGCACCCACCGCTCTGCGGACTGACACTCGTTTCTATTAGCTCCCTGGCCCGCTAGAGCCCAGTAGTGCCAGACCCTCATCTGAGATGGGCAAACAGTCATCAGATAATCCTCCATCTGGATGCCCGCCTCTGTCATGAGGGTTGCAGAAGAAAAGTACAGAGAGTTCTGGAACCAGGACAGGATTCCTGAACCCTGGCCTGAGGACCTTGATCTCCCTCCTCCCACTGCAGGAAGTAGGGAAGCCTCCTGTTGGCCCTGGTTCGTACGGGTCACCCAACCCTGGCCTCTGAGGTAGATGAACGTCAGACTCAGCCATGTTCTGGTGACCAAGACAGCCAGGCGTGGAGTGAACCACCCAGGCCTCTTCCCAGGTCATCTGCCACAGAGCACATACCAAATTCTGACTGAAGTCCAGCTCACCCGGGACAGGCAATGCTAAATCCATCCCCACTCAACATGTAGCACCTTCAGCGGCATTCAGGAGTGTCACCCACCGCACACCTGATCTGAAGCCCTCCAGGACTCTCCGTGGCCTCAGCTTGTCCCCTGTGTGCCCTCCCTGCGCCACCCCATCCTCTGCCCTGCAGGCCCTGTCCCCAGCCTAACTGCCTCCGTGTACTTCCCCCAGGGCCCCACAGTACCCTTTTCCCTG
Source organism: Smutsia gigantea (assembly GCA_032199065.1). Classification (NCBI taxonomy): domain Eukaryota; kingdom Metazoa; phylum Chordata; class Mammalia; order Pholidota; family Manidae; genus Smutsia; species Smutsia gigantea. The sequence continues at coordinate 53,896 of JAVSCE010019239.1, read as the reverse complement.
CTTCTCCCCAAACAAGTCCTTTCTTCCTGCCTTCATCTGTTCCTTCCTGACCTTTCCATCAAGGACCCAAATTAACTCTTCCAGGTGTTCTTTCCTGAGGCCCCAGCCAAGTGTGACCAGTCTCTCCAGAGTCCTCGTGTTTAAGTTGGGTAGTTTTCCATGAAAAAAAACCCCACTGGGAGAACAGGATCACAAAGCTGCACACTCCAGGGCCAGTGGCATCTGGTACACGTGGACGCAGGGCTGGCATAAGGATGGCAGGACTCTTGGTCTCTCCACCTCTCCGCCTGCTTCCCTTGCTCACCTTCAGGAGGCCTCTCTCGAGGGAGCAGCGCCTGGAGGCTTCGGGCTCACTCCTCGTCAGCATGGCTAGTCCCGTGGAAAGAGGCCTCCTTTCCCATAGCTCCAGCAGAAGTCTTTCAGCTGACCCTCAGCAGGCTAACTTGGGGCGTGTGTTCATCCAGGAACCACTCACTGTGGCCTGGGAAAAGGGTCAGTGTCACCCAGGCCACGGGGGGTGAGACCAGAGGGGGCATCCTTCTCCAAAGGAACAGGTCAGTGGAAGCAGGGGGCTCAGGGGCCAGCCAAGCACACACGGCTGATAGCAATCATCCCTTTAGATCACATCTGTGTAATCACTCCCCTTACTCTGCAAATGCTGGTGCCTCTGTCACTTTGCTGGCCTGCCACGGAATGGCATCATGCTTTACACAAAGGCTTACGGAATTAGACTCTAGTGATTGACATGAGCTCTGCTCGGAGAGCCCCTGACATGTGTACATTCTCTGTTCATTTTCTTTCTCTGAAACAGACAAGAGCTTCCTGAGAGCGAGCCTGGCTTCTCCTTCTCCCACGTCATCCATGGGCCGTGAGCACTAGACACATGGCCGCACATCTGGGAGGACACCGCAGAGAGAATACAGACTTCCCAGTGAGTGGATCCGCTGCGTTTAAATCAAGGTTCCTTCTGTCTCTGAGTAGCCACGCCTTTGTCAAAGCACCAGTCAGGGTTCAAGTGGGGAAGAGACAGACCACAGGCAGGTGTAGAATACAGACTTTGTCACCGGGGTTTGACCTTACACAGTGAGGGAGAAGGAAAGTCTGGATGGGCCAATGGGTGTGTCACAGGGCTCACCAGCCAGTCAATGGAAGCCCAGTAGGACTGGGGAGGAGAGCTGGTAGGCGGGAATCCAGGGAGCTCCTGCCTCTGTGGGTCTAGGGAGAAGAGCTGGACATGGAGCTGAAGAGAGCAAAGCCCCGTGGGCACCACCGCCTCTCACGGCCACCACATCCACGAGGTCCACCCCGGAGAGTGCAGCTGCTGCTCACCTCCACCTCCGGATTTCTGGGTAGCCTCTTGCGGCCAGCTCACACTCACAGCCATGCAGAAAGGAGATTCTGAGCAACAGTGTTCCAGCCTAGCCATGTCAACACATACAGATTACCGTGGTCAAATACTTGGTCCCTGTGAACTTCTATTTCTTCGTCAGTGAAGTGAGGATGTTAACACTTAGCACAGGACCCAGCAGGAACGTGGCTATTATTTATTATCCTTATGATTGACATAATAAGTATTATTAACCATTGCCAGCATCTTTGTTACTTATGGAAACTTTTGGCCTTTCCCTCTTACATGGCAATGCCTTTAAGAATTTCCATCCCAATAAGTTGACAAACACTGTGTGATCCCACTTATAAGTGTTCTCTAAAAACACTGAACCTATAGAGACAGAGTAGATTGACGGTTGCCAGGGGCTGGGGGTGAGAAAACAGGGAGATGCTGGTCAAAGCGCTCAAATTATCAGTTATAAGATGAGTAAGTCCCCGGAGCTAATGTACGGTGTGGTGGCCACAGGTGACAACACTACATTATACACTTGGAAGTTCCTATGCGAGTAAATCCTAAACGTTCTCACCATAATGACAAGAATTGTGTGAGGTAAGGGGTGTGTTGACTAACCTTATTATGGTCGACATTTTGCCATGTATACATGTACAAATCATCACCTTGTATACCTTAAACTTACACAATGTTATATGTATATATCTTAAGGAACCTAGGGGGTAAGAAGAATGTCCATCCCCAAAGCCCAAGGCAGTGAGAGAGGGTCACCATGACCAAGTCCAAGTCTCACATTTTGCACAACATTAATCATCACCCTGCAGGAGCAGTGTGACATCTGCGGCGCTCTCCAGCCTTCTGCAGAACCAGGCTCCTCTGGGCCACGGAGATCACTCACATTTTCTACCTGGCTTATTTCTGTAGTCATGTTAGTATGAGAACCAGATGGGTGGCATGCAGTTTCTAATCTTTCCGGAATAGGGCTAGTCACCACTTGCAGCCTGGGGAAAGCCTCCACGTCCTTGGGGAAGCCCTGACTCCACAGCTCCCAGCTAGTCTGCCTCCTCAAAGGATAAAACCAAATGAATGCCTTGCCAGGAAGCAGCAGCCATCCTGCGACTTCGGAAGGCATTTCTCTGGGGACTGCAGAGCTGGCCCTTTAAGGCCTGACCATCTCCTGGGGTGGGGCGGGAGGGGGCCCCGAAGGAAGGTCTCTGCCGCCTGGGAGAGGGAGAGCAGTTGTGATACCATGGCAATGCTGAACACTCCAAAATGGATGTGTTTAATTTGAAGATTAATATTCAGGGAAACAGACAGACTACTTTCTCTGCAGGTCCCTGAAGGCTGGTTCAAATGGGAACCGGGCTGTGTGGGCTAAGATCTGCTGGAAGGCACCACCTCCTCAGAGATGGAGAAACTGAGGCTAGGAGAAGGGAAGGAACCTGTCCGGAGTCACCTAGTTTGTCAGCAGCAGGTCCAGCAAACAGGTCAATGGTTCATTCGCTCATTTAGGCGACAGACACTTACTGAGTGCCTCCTGTGTGCCCAGCACTGTTCCAGGTGCTGGGCTGCAGTGCAGAATTAGTAAAGGGTCAGTTGGTGGTATAGGAAATTTGTAAAAGAAGTGCATGTGTTTCTACCAGTCTTGATCCTTGTAGACAGAGCCCAAGCCGCAACACTCCCATCACACAGGTGGGGAAACTAAGGCTCAAGGAGGCTCAGACACTTTCCAAGGCCCCACACCCAGTCTGTCTGAACTTGGGGACCCTAAGGTGTCCTCACCTCTCTGCCATACCATTCCCCTGCACCATACTGGAGTTACTCCGAGTCACCTAAACTCATGGGAGCTGGGTCCCTGGGAGCTCTGAGAGGGGCAGCCAGGAGAGAGTGCTGGGAGCACAACACGGGGCCCCATGGCAGCAGCTCCCAGTGCAGTGGGAGGACACTCAGGCCGTGAGAGCTGCAGTGAGAAGCAGGACTTGCTCTCTAGTCAGAAAGATCTTAGGTCAAAGGCCAGTCACTTGATCCCTCTGAGCCCTAGTTTCCCCACCTGCACAAGAGGGCAAGAAGGTGGCTGTGGGATACAGAGGACCGATGCTCATGCAGGTGCCTGGCCTGTTCCTGGCTCAGAGTGAGTGCTCCCCAAACAGAAAGGGCAGGAAGGCCCAGGATCTGTTCCTCAGCCCTTCCGACTCTGGCCCACTGGTGTGTCCTTCTTCTCCCTAAAATGCACGGGAGGCCAACCGTTTGTGGTTTGGGGTCAAACACAGCCCTTGCTTGGTTTCCAGTGGCCAAGGGGCTGGTTTCCACAGCACACAATGACAGGGGCCCTTAGTCCCATCCGGAGGGTGCCCGTCGCTGTGGTTTTTCCAGACCGATTCATGGAGGGTGGTGATGGTGACACCTCACTTCCAGTGCCGCCTTACAGGTCACACATCACTGTCACAAGCTTTAGTCCCTATCCCAGGGCCTGAGCTTAGAGCTGAAAGATCCCAGGGAGGTGATGAATCATTCAACCAGCAGTTACCATGCTGGGGGTTCGTCAGATTCACCGGGGAGCTTTTCAGCCTTTAACATGAGAATGGTTCCCTTTTGCATGCACACTGTAGAACTCTGCAGCTGTGCAAAAGGGTGTTCAGTAAACCATTTCCCAGGGTCTCTGTCCCAGAAGCAACTACTCTTATGTACCTTCCAGAAGTAATCCAGGGATGTGTGGGCAAAAGTATTCTGTGCACTCCTAGTCACCCACTCCACACACCATTCTGCTCCCTACTCTTCTCAGTTTACCAGTGTATTTTGGATGTGTGTATCAGTATATCAGGACACAGAGATATCGTTTTTAATGGCTGCATAGTATTCCATCATGTGGCCCTCACTGATGGATATTTATGGTCTTTCCGATTATGTGCTCAGTCAAACAAGGCAGCAGGAAGTTTCCTAGTACATACATTCCTTTACACATTAATCTTTGTGTACTTCTCTGAGTGTACTAAAGAATATTAGGAAGGTTTAAGATGACAAATTCCCAGTCCTTCTCAAAGTTATTTTGATTCCATTGGCCTGGGGTGACATCTAGGAATCTGAATTTTGAAAAGCACCACATAATTTGGATAGATACCCACATTAGGAGTATCACCTACCTTCTCTGAGCCCCAGACAGGCACTGCCGCTACAATGCTGGGTCGCAGTAAATGGTAAATGAGTTCATGGATGTGAAACACTTAATGTAACTGTAAAAAGCTGCCTGAGCTGAAACATGAGGCCTCATGAGATAGAAATGGGAGGTTGTCACCATTCTGTGAAAAGGCAGAAGAGCAGAGAGAAACAAAGGCTATGAGCTTGAGGCTGGTCATAAGGCAAGGTCAGGATGAGGACAGCATGGTTCCCCAGCCTCTGTGAGGGCCTCTGTGGCCCCTGTAGGCCTGGCTCAGCCTCCCTGGGTCAGTCTCCACCTTCAAGTCCTGGACCCAGTGAGTGAAGGCATTCAGTGTGATGTTTTCTGCCTTCATTGGTGCCATAGGGCCACTTGTCTGCAGAGAATGTGACATCCCTCCAGACTGTGCAGGGGCCCAAGCCCCAGGTGGGATAGTGAGCTGTGGCCAGCCAAGCCTAGGAAATCAGGAGCTGCCTGCCTCTCAACACAGAGATTTCCTGGATGGCCTCCCCCAGGAAGCAATAGCATTTCACAGGATGACAAGAGCTCAGAGAAGAAAAAGCCAGTTGGGAGGTAGAAGACGGACCAGGAGTCCCCAGAATTCTTAACTATGGGAAAAAAATAGGAACATTTTGGAACCCTTTCTGGAGCCTATAGTGAAAAAACAATGGTTCTTTTTCTGTTGAAACAAGGACAGTGGGTATGTTTCCTTTTGTAGAGTCTGAGCTGAGCTTGTTCTTTTGAGAAAAAGTCAGAAGCTGGGGTTCTGTGGGCCAGATCTGGCATGCAAATGTTTTCTCCACCCCCTTCCCCCCCACTCAGACAAAATTAAGGAATTTGAATACTTAGTGCTTTTGAAGTGTTGAAGGATCTGGTGTACATGGGCCAACCTACACACCTGGCAGCAATAGTCATGGCTGTTGTGGCAGCGTGGCCTTCGGCTGCCTCTTTAGATGGGGCCTGCTTTCTCCTGTTTGCCGTGGTCCCCACCATCCCCTGTCATTCACAGCAGCCTGCATCCTCACACCATGCTCCCGTTGCAGCCCCTACCTTATATCCTCAAATCTAGCTACGACGCTAAAGCCCTCAAAAAGAGTCAAGCCGAATCCAGTGCCTGGCTCTGAATACATTTCTGTGATTTTGCCAGATGGACACCCCTCCCGTTGCTGCTGGAAAAATGAGTTTCCTTGAGCATATCTTGGCTATATGTCTGATGCTCTACTGCTTAAGGACCGTGTGATTTAAGAAAAGCTATTGAATGTCTCTGAACCTCTGTTTCCTTGGGACTGATAGGAGGATGAAATTTATTTTTGTTATTATTATTAGTTATTATGTTTCACAATTTTGTACATGGCTGGGTGGTTCTTTTGCTTCACATGGTGCCAGCTGAGGCCCAGGGATAGCTGGAAAGTTCAAAATGGCCTCACTCATATGACCAGCAGTTGGCACTGACCACCAGCTGGGAACGCAGCTGGAGCTGCTGGCCAGGAATCTTGGTTCTCCTCCATGAATCTGTCCACAGGGCCGCGTGTGCTTCCTCATAGCATGGCGGTGAGGGGAGTTCCAAGAGGTGGACACAGAAGCCAGAGGCAGGGAAATTACCCAGAATCATCTCCATCAAATCCTATTTATCCTACCAGATGTGAGGGTCAGACCCAAGGATTCAGGCGGAGGGCAAACGGGCTCCACCTCTAGAAGGACTCCTCACAGAAAAGCTTGGGAGGTGAGGGATAGTGTTACAGCCACTTTGGAAATACAGTTTCCTACAAATGTACTTCCACGATGCTCAGTACACTGAAGAGCTTCTACAATGTTAGTTTCATTCGTTCATTCATTCTACATTTAGTAAGCCCTCATGTGCCAGACCTTAAACTAGGCACTGGGAAGATGGAGCTGGTTCTGACCATCAGGAAATTCACACCCCTGGATGGGAAACAGGCAAGCAAAGCAGCAATTATAGCACAATGTGGTAATGGCTTTGCTAAAAGAATGCCTGAGGTTGGCAAGTGAGCCCACGCTGAGCCAGTGGGGATCAGCCTGGGAAATTGGCCGGCTCCGCCAGGAAAGAAAAGTTCTTTTTCACAGGGGGGTTGGGCTGGCATCAGGATGCCTGGAGCTGCTGGAAGCAGGCTGGCCATCACATGGGAGCTGCCCGCACCCATTTTGCCATGTATGGGGAGGGCTTGTGACAGATACTACAACCAAATTTCCTTTTTTGCTAAAGTAATTTAGGTTCAGGTTTCCCTCACTTCTTATCAAAGAGAATCCTTAAAAACACTGTTCTTGAAGTGCTCATAATCTAATGGAAGGGACCCACATGCAGCAATAATTATGTTTCAGTGTGGTGAGGGATAAAACAGATGTGCCCAGGGTATCATGGAGTGAGGGGGGATTGGTTAATTTTCTTGGAGGCAGGAAAGAGGCAGGTAAAGAAGTTCTGAAATATTTCTTGGAGGAGGCCACCCACCCACCTACCTACCACAGTGTTGGTCAGATTAACAGATGCTGTGAATGTGTCAGTGGAAGAAATTACAGAGTCTTAAGATAAAACTAGTAAAGACCAGGCTATCCCTGATTTAAATCTGCCCCCCCATCCTAACTTTCTAAATTCAGGGTTTTTTTTAATTGGCTGCCCTAGCATCCATGTGACAGAAACAGAATCTCCTTAGCGAAAGCAAGAGTCTTTTAATAGACCTCTGGAGGTTAATGGGCCTGACAGATCTTTGACATTTATTGGATTTTACGAGCTAGTGGAACCGACTCAGAAAGCCGATCAGATGTTCCAAATCGATGGCCCCTTTGGGGTACTGTCTTTGCACAGAGCCATAATGAGGTGACCTTGAATGCCTGAGTCTGGAAAGAACAGAGAGAGGATGTCAGAATCGTAGGAACCGCTAAACTGATCAAGGCCTACAAAGTGCCCTCAGGGTCCCACTGGCTGGAGATGCTTTGCCCATAGATTCTGTAATTGCACATTCCTTCCACCTTACTCTTCCTGAACAGCTACAAGCACCATTCTCCTTTTTAAAAATCCCTTCCCTCCTTCCACAAACATGTATAGAGAAAGCTTTGTTATAATGTCACTTAATAATGAACATTGCCTGGGCCACTGCTCTGTTCCTGGCACAGCCAGGCAGAGGGGATCCAGAGAAGATTGTGACATGTTCCTTCTCCCCTAGCAGCTTTGGAGTCCTACAGGGAAGACTTCCAGAGACCCAAACCCTGTTTGTACCCCGTGATAGGGCTGACAGAGGGGACCACAGAAGAGCAACGGCAGTAAGGGGGAAGGCAAGCTGACCAGGGGGTTAGGAAGCCTCCCAAGGAGAGGTCATTTGGGCTGGGTTCTGAAAGCCAAGTAGGAGCTCACCAGGCAGGGAAAAACAAAAAGGACATCCAGGTGGGGAAACGAGGCATAAAACAAGTACAAAAGTGCAGAGACACAAACATGCTATCACTGGGGCTGCAGAGTATGGCAAGGACATGCCCACTTTTCTCAGCTTGGCGAAAAGAAAAACTTAAGGGCTGGGAAGAAAAGAAAAAAAGATACTCTCCTACATTGACAGAAGGGTTGAGAATACTATGGAACTTTTTGGGAAGTAATTTGCCAGTATCTGCTCAAGTTGAAAATACACACAACATCTGACCCAGAAATTCCACCCTTTGGGACTTAGACCTGTATCTACTTTTTTAAATTAATTAATTAAAAAAATAAAGCACTAGTATCAAAGGTTACTTACACTAATAGTTACTGTAACAGTGTTCATTGCGGGGAGATAAAAGTAAACTACCTGAATATCCAGTGATAAGAGATGAGCTATATAAAATGTCATACCCATGTCATGGAATTCAGTGGGCACTATTAAAAAGGCTAAGAGCTTTCTCTCTACCCACTGGCCTAGAAGAATGAGCCTGGGATACTGTAGAAACTCTCTTCAACATCATTACAGGAGGAGTTAGTCAATTAAAAGTCATAAAAAGACACACGTTTTAATTTTTTTAAGCATAAAACCTATGCATGTACAGTCACTTGCCTATCTTTGGGTGGAAAACCTAGGTCTTTCACTAGACATTGTCTGCTAAGTAGAATTCCATGTTACTTTTCTTGCACAAACCATTTCCGTAATACATCATCTACAATTTGCACTCTGCTTTTTTAAAATAGAAGCATTTAAAGACAGTTGTAAAGCAAGCTGAGTGTAGAACACTTGTAGATTTTTATGATTTCCCCCGTGTTAAATTGCAAAATGTTGTCACAAATTCCTCCCATCCCATTATGCACATTCCTTTGTGATGTGACTTTGCTGCTCTTCCCATCAAGAGGTGACACCTATTCTCACCCCCTTGAATCACAGACGACCTTGTGACTTGCTTTGACCAAGAGGATGCAGCAGGAGTGATGTTATGAGACTTCCTAGGTTAGGCCTTAAAGACAATGCAGCATTCATTTTTCTGGACCCCTTGGAATGCCGCCCTGAAGCCGCTATGTGAGGGAGCTGATCTGGCCAACTGTTGGATAAAAGGCAATGAGGAGAACTGAGGTACCCCAGCTGAGAGCCAGCACCAGCCGCCAGACAGACAGACCAGTGAGGCCACTTGGACCTTCCAGCCCAGTCAGCTCTCCAGCTAAATGCAGCCCTGTGACAGAGCCCCAGCAAAGCAACAACCCCATAGAGCCACAAGAGAGAATGGATGCCTGAGTCAGCTCAGGCTACTGTAACAAAATATCACAAACTCGGGGGCTCAAAAGACAGACAGACATTTATTCCTCACAGTTCTGGAGGCTGGGAGTCTAAGGTCAGGTTCCGGGGAAAACCCCTCCCTATGCCTCTTATAACAGAGAGAGAGGACTCCGTTTTCTTCTTTGAAGGGCAGTAATTCCATCCTAAGGGCCCTGCCCTCATGCCTTCCTCTAAACCTTATCATCTTCCAAAGTCCCCACCTCCAAATACCATCATACTGGGGGGTAGGGCTTCAATAATGAGGGGGACAAACATGCAATCCATAGCAATAGATTATTATTGTTTTAAGCCACGTGTTTTGGAGTGCTTGGTACAAAGTAAAAGGCAATTGCTATATATCCGATCTTTACCATTGTGTTGACAGCAAGTATTTTTAGAAAATTACATTTGGCAAATCTTTTCTAAGCACTTAACTCATTTTCATAGAAACAAGATGCTCTTTCTTTTGTATTCTTATTGCACTGATTTGTAAGGTGCCTAGTTGCAAAATTATGGTACAATGTATAAATTTCAAGTACAATGGTATAAACAGGTTTAACAACCAACACAACCTCACTCTATAAGCCCATAAGTCAGCATAGGGAGCAGAAGGGTGCAAACGTACTAGAAAGAAGTCTGCTGGCCAAGAGCATGTTAACACACCAAGGACTGAGCACTATATGTGCCCTAAGAATGGAGAGCGTTTGTGAATCCAGCCACTCTCTGAATAAAGGTTGGTAAAGAGGGTTTTTACCCTGTTGTTAAATAAGAAAAAGAACTACAGAAATATGTATATGGTGTGACCCAATTTTAGAAAAACAAAAACAATGTATTTGTACATACTAACATGAGCACAGAGAAAGGTCTAGAAGGATACACACCAGGCTGTTATCATTGTTACTTCGGGGAGATAAAAGGAGAAGCAAAGAGGGAAAGAGGAGAAATAGGGAGGAAAGGACTGTAGGAAATGGAAAGTGTATATGATATTAAGTAAAAATGAATATACATGGGTCATAAACATAAACATCTAATACTACCATAACTTGTAAAACTTGCATATAAACATTGAAGATAAAATGGACAAATAAAGGCAATAAGATTGTGAACATTTTCAGCCTGAATTTCTCTATTTAATGCAGTTTTTATGATAAAAAGGAGACAAAAACAAAGCTATACTTGCAGATATGGACCGCGGTACCTTCCGATTTTTGTGCTAACAACGTATTATTACAATCCACAGGCAATCATTTCTCCTTGTTCTTTGTTTGCATATTTATTTGTTTGCATTTTTTATAATACATACTACCCTTCTAGCTGGATTTATTTGTATTCATTTTTATATTCTGTGATTTGATTATAAGGCGTTTGAGGGCAAAAGATTTGCCTTACATACCCGGGTATTTTAAAAAATGCCTTGTTCATAATCGGTGATTAATAAATATTTGTTATATTTAAAAAAAAACAATGGCAGTTGACTGAAGGAGAGATTCGGGAGGTAGGGAGATTTCATCTTTCGAGGAGCCCTGAGTGAGCGTGGTCAGGGTGCAGCCAGTGACAGCAGCGCCAGACTCCTGTAAACTTAATCAGTGAGGAAACACATTCTCTCGCATAACTGGATGTCCAGAGGAAGAGCAGCAGGTCTGGGCATCACATCCAAACTGAAATGCCCCCCGAACAAAGTGAGAATGGTTTCTTAGGAATGTGGAACATTTTCCCAGAAGTTCCCGTCAGCCTTCCCCTCATGTCTCATTGGCCAGGTTTGGGTCACATGAGTAAGCCCAGCCCAATCACTGGTAAGAGGAAGAGGGCTGCTATGATTGGCCTAGACAGGCCATCCCGGAAGCAATACACGGTCCTGTAGGCACACGGTTCACATGCCATTCAGTCACACGGAACTTACCAGGCCATTCTGACTGCACCTGAGGTCGTCTATGCTCTTCGACAAAAGGCGTGCACGTCTTAGAGGTTTGGATGCATGGGAAAGTCCAATTGGCTGTAAAGTTTCTAAGTACCTCCTGTTTCTGTTCCTATTTTCCAAATAGTTCACAGAACAACCCTGGTCAAGGGATCATGCTTTGGGTAACACTGGCTTGGACTGCTCAGAACCTCTTCCTAGACTTGGGATGGGGTCAGCCTACCCTGACTCCTGTGGAACTGACTTGGAGACCTTAGCAAGGCAGAAAGGAAGCTGGGAAGGCACCCCACAGTGTCCCTGACGCTAGACTCCAACAGTTGCTGCTGGCGGTGACCAGCCAGGACCAGGTCATATTCTAGCCATACCTTTAGGCACAGCTCCGCACACTGAGATGGTGCCCTCACTGTGTTCAGCTGCCTTGCCCTTATCTGGGGTAGAATGTGGTAAGACTCCCATTCCCAAGGGGTATCCAAGACCAGCAGCGAAGAGTCTGGCCCCGGGTGGGTTGGGAGGGAGGAGATGATTGACTGGGGTTTCTGGCCTGTGTCAGTCAGGATAGGCTAGATTGTGCTGCAGTTACAAACAACCCCAGGTCCTCAGTGGACTAGGACAGCAACGGTTAATTTATCACACAGGCTGTACGTCTGCTACGAGTTGGCTGTGACTCTGCCCCCCTTCTGCCTCACTCAGGGACCCAGGCTAATGGAGCAGCCCTTATCTGCAACACTGTGAATTTGTGGCAAAGAGAGAATGAATGTGGAGAACCTCAAGATGACTCTGAAAGCTTTCCCCCAGAAGTAACATGCTTTATTCATCTCACGCTTCATTAGCCATAACATGTCACACGGTCAAGCCTGACCTTACCGGAGCAGAGAAGTGTAAGCCTCCCCCAGGAGGAGCTGGGGATGCTTTTGAACGAATGCAGCCTCTTGGGGCCCCACCTTCCTGAGCCTGAGAGCCATTTCCACAGAGAATGGTTCTCTCCTCACATTGTCTAGCTCAGGCTGTTTCCCGGCTGTGGACTCCATTGATATTTTGATGTGATTCTCACACAGAATAAATGCCCTGAGGTGGCTCTTCCCAGCTAAATAAACACAGAGATGGGAAACGGGGGAGGGAGGGTGTGTACCTACTCCGAGCTAGACTCTAGTAGGTTCCTTCCATATTTTTGTAACGGTTTTACAACAACCCTCTGAAGGCAGGCATAGCTGTCCCTACTTTATTTACAGTGGGGGAGGGGGAGGCACAGACGTGGTAACTCGCCCTAGCTCTCAAATAATAATAATGAGTATTCGTGCTATTACTGGTATTCTTAAAATGGCTGCCTTTTATCAAGAGCTGCTCTGTGCCCTGTACTGTTAGATACTTTACTTGGATAAGCTGACTTAACGTCTCACAACAATCATATGGCATACGTCCTATCATTTTATTTATTCTACAGGTGAAGAAACCGAGGCTTAGACAGGTAAAGTTGCCCAACTCGCCTACGAGGGCCCAGCGCGAACCCAGACCTGCCCAAGCGCAAGCTCAGCTCCTAGCCTGGGCGCAGCACTCCTCGAGGGTGAGGGGCCACGACAGGACATCGCAGCCTTCCCCACGCCATGTAGGAAGGAACAGGGAAAGGCTCCCCTGAAAGAGAGAGAGGGGAGGAGAGGGATTCCTGAGGGGCACAGGGGTGGAAAGGCAGGCCGAGAGCCCCTGGCACCCTGGCGCATTCCGGAGCAGGCACTGGTAGTCCCTGAGGCTGTCTTCTCTGATGTGTGATTTTGTGGCCATAGGATTTTCCAGCTGTGGTGAACACGTGTTGCTTTTCCTGCCCAGAACCGCTTCTTTTGGAAACAACACCCTGATTTCTTTTGAGGAACAGGTCTTCCCATTGGGTGCATGGGGGTGGTATGGTCATCTGGGAGCAAGCATCTTTATCCTGTGCACACATGTGGCTCGTTCTAGCTACAGCAATGGCAGGAAGCAGGCACCCACTGTCCTGGGGTGGGGGGGGTAGGACTTATTTGGGGGGCCTCTGAATTCCCTCTCCAAAACCCATGGTATAGAGACACAAGGTGCAGATGGGCAAATTTGCCTCAAAGCCATTGATAACTGTTTGCGTTGCTCATTTGGGGGAGCATTCTCTACCTCATGAGTCTGTCTGGTGGATAGAGACCACCTCCCACTACAAAAGCTGAAATTCACTTTCCAGCTTCCCTTGTAGCTAAGGAGACAGCACACAAACTAGGCTTCTCCTATCAGGCATGCCCTCGCAGGACACTGACTTGGGCACTAGTGACACAGAGTAGCAGAGACTGCATGGAATCCATTATGGTGAGGACGGCAGCTGTGAGCTGCATCAGGTTTCCAGAGGCAACTCAGCCCCTGGGCCCCGGGTCCAGCCCTGTTTGTATTGGTGGGGATGGTGGCAGTATCTGTGCCCAATGGAGGGACAGTTGTGTGGCTTTGTAAGTTGTTCCTAGCTGAGCAGCCTCTGAAAGATTCTGGAAGCTACCCAACAAATAACCTTTAAGAAATTCTTTTCTGCTTCAGCTGGCCAGGTTTCATTCCAGTCTCTGAGCAGAGACAGAAAATGCAGAGCTGGCCATGAACAACAGGACATCAAAACCGATGAGGTTCTCCAGAGCTCACTTCATCTGTCTGACTGCAGCCTGACCCCTGGACACGGATGAAAAACTAGGGTTTCTTGCAGGATTCCAAGGGAGGGTGGGATGGGGCAAGGAGAGACATTCTAACCTTCTGCTAAACTGGGCAACTGGGGGCTTTGGTATGCACAGTAAAAAGACAAGTGACTCTTCTGGGCACGAGGCTGGGGCAAAAGTTATACCCATTCCCCTTCAATCCTTTAATAAATACGTCTTCAGAGGTGAAATTCGGGCACTGGTGGGCAGCTGTGTGGGTGGTGGGCTGATATGTGAAAATTTGGGACACTGAAGCCGCCCCCTGGCACTGAGAAAAGGATAAATTGATCATCTCCATTCACTGGTTCTGGAACCAAATGAACCAGACATATGGTTTAAACCAGACCACAGGCCCTTCATAGAGGGGCCAGCAGAGTGGTCCTGGAGGTGAAAGAGTCACCTGCTGCCCCTCGCTGTAGTCCCTCTGTGCCAGCACATGCCGCGGAGTCAGGCTTCCATAAAGCCTAGGGCTCTGAAAACGCAGGGTCTGGTGAATTCCAGACATTCTGAGAGGCTGCATGGACAGCACACCCCATGTTTCAGCTAGGAAAGCCCTCTGAAGGCTCTCCTGGAATTTGACTTATTTGTCCGTAGGTTGTTTTGAGATTTTCAGTGGAGAATCAGGGTCTTAATTCAGAGAAGCCAAGCATATACATTTAAAATGCCAATAAGCAAAATCTCATTACTGATATGCCCAGAGAAAGGCAGCCATCCCACACGGGGCTGGCTCCTCAGCTCTAGATTCACAAGCGCAGCCAGCTTCTGAACTTCAAGTCCTCCTACGAGGCTGAGGTTGGGGGTGCCAGTTAGAGGAATTTGATTGTTTCTTGGGTTGTGATTAAAATGTTCTCAAATTGATTGTTCTGGTGTTTGCAAAACTCTGTGAATAAACTAAAATCTATTAACTTTACACTTCAAAAGGGTGGCTTGTATAGTATGTAAATTATCTCCCAATAAAGCTGTTACCATGTTACATAAAAGGAATGTGGAGAGAGGACATGGGGTTTGAATCTCAGCCCTACTGTGCACTAGCTGTGGGACTAGAAGCCGATTATCTAAGCTGGCTGGGCTTGGTTCCTCAGTCTCTAAAGTGATAAAATGTGATTAAAACCAAATGTGTACATTTCTGTCATAGAATCAGTGTGAAGAGGAAGTGAGAGCCCATCTGACACTGCCTGACCCCCAGGTCACACTCAGTCCATGTGTGGGCCTTATGAAGTCCGGGTTAGGTACCAGACTTTGGGAACACAGACAAATGACACTTTGCTCCCGCCTGCTGATCCAGGGACCAGACTGCGCATGCGCGGTGGGCCAGAGGCCTCAGCAGGACAGTCGGTCCTGAGACTCACCTTCCCTGAGCCCCCATCCCCCCAAACCCCAGCACTTTCGCGTCACCCTCATTTAGCCTCCCCGTGGCACCTTCTGAATGTCTATGTGCTCATTTCCTTGGGTGCTTCTTCACGCCTGTGTCTCGCCACCTAGGCTGGCAGCTCCATGAGAGCAGGGCCTTTGTCTGTCTTGGTCCCCAGGGCCCAGAAGAGTGTCCTGAACTCAGCAGACCCTCAGCGAATATTTGCTGAGTGAAAGAAAGCATCAGGATGAGGCTTAATGGATGAGTAGGAATCAGGCGGGTGAAGAAGCCAGGATGAGTATTCAAGTCTGAGAGCACAGCAGCCAAAGCCTCTGAGACTGCAGGCCGCACGGTGTAAGGAGGGAGGGTAGGAGGGGAAGATGGAGACACAGGCGGGCTGCCCAGGATGAGAGCGGGCCCTCACTGGAGTGGGGGGCTCCAGCCACTACTGAGCTCCCCCTCTCTGTTGGCTCCAGCCTACAAAAACCCCCACAGATCCTGGTAGTCCTGTTGAGTGCAGCCAGTGTGTTTCTATAGCAACTGTCACCATGGCACCAGAGGCCTGGATCCAACTTCTGGCATTACTGAGGCCCTGAGCTCCTGTCACCTCCCCCAGCATCCTCCATCCCCAATATAGAAAGGAGACATGGCTGGGCATCCACACTAGGGGGCAGGCAAGGAGGCCTGTGGGCAGGCACAGGGCATAGGGCGACAGGACTGCACACCAGGTAAGTCACAACAGACCCACCTGCTGACAGCAGGTGCAGACTGAACATTTACTAGCAATTTCAACTTGCATTGCTTTGCTCAGGCAGGGGTCGGGGAGTTGGGTTTAAACATGCAGCCAATGCTGGAGCAGTCAGGCCTCTAGCAGGAGGGGGCGTGCGTGGAGCTCAGGGCAGAAGGCCCGGGAAACCGCAGCGCCAGTGGCTCGCTGACCGTGGCCTCTCCACGCCTCACTCTCCCATTCTGTGAAATGGGAAGGATAAACAATGATATTCCCGGCCCACTCAGGCATCAGAGACATGAGCACAGTGCCTTGCACCTGGTAGGCACTTGATAAATATTTAGTGAGTGAATGAACAAATAATACAAAAAATTAATGTCATCTCTCAGTCAACAAAGCTACAAGTCCCAGTCAGCTTCTCTCCTCACCCTCTTCCCTGCTCCACATTCTGTTCAAACCTAATTCGGTCCCATGAGCCTCAGATCATTTTCTCTTTGGTGCCATGCTCCAACCTCTCAGAGGAGTGATCACAGGTTCCCGACTCACAGGCCTGAGTTCTAATCCAGCTGCTGTGACTTGATAGCCTTGTGACCCGGCATGTCGAGTCACTTTTCCACCGTCTGCTTCTGCTCCCGCTGAGGTCCCTTTCGTTACGGGGCTCAGGCACCCAAGCAGGCTGGCTTGAGCGCAGATGCAGGGTGACAATAGGGTTCCATATCAGCCAAAAAAAAAATACAGAATGCCCAGTAAGTTGAAGTTCAGATAAACAACAAATAATTTTTTTTGCACAGGTAGGTCTCGAATATCGCATGGGCATACTTATACTAAAAAGTATCTACTGTTTACCAAAAATTCAAATTTAACTAGGTACCCTGTACAACATCTAGCAACTCTAGGTGGGTAGATACCTACTACCTCATGAAACAAGCTGATCCAGGAGTCCAAGTAACAGCATGAGGATTCCCTCTCCTGTTGCCATCTCTGGGCTTGCTCTCTATAGCCCTGGGGAGGCTCCCTCCTCCTGGGAGCAAAAGCAGCCATCAGCTGCTCCCTGCCCCTTGGGTCTGGTTATGCAGAAGCTCCTCCCTCCCCTGGCCCTGTTCCCGCCCTCCTGTCCTGGGCCCAGGCTGAGCCCAATACCTGCTGCAGTGATCAATCTTGTCTGCTACACTGTAGCTAGCACTTTGCTGGCCTGGACTTCTCTGTCCGTTCCAGAGCCCAGCAGCTTCCTGTCTCAGCACTGTCTACCCTGCCGACCCTCCACCAGCCCCCATCGCTGCCGCCCACACCCCCAGCCCCTCTTGGGCCTCTCTGGACCCCAGCAGCTTGGCCCTCTGTGCTCTATGTCTTCACGCGAGCTCTTCCCTCCGACGAGTGCCCACACCCATGGTCTCCTCTCCCTTTCCCCCCAGCACCTCCTTCTCCCTCTTCAGTGGACACGGCAGCTCTGCAGAGATCGCCTCTGACCTGGGCACCCAGAGCCAATTTTCCATGTCTAAACCATTTTGGCTCTGGGCTTGTTTCCTAGGCTGTGGGGTGAGGGGACTGGACCAAGCAGGGTCCACAAACTCCAGTGACACTAGGTTTCGGCCAGGACTTTAAATAAAAACAGAGCCGCATTTGAAGGGAGCACACGCACAACTCTGCTCTGGCCCCTTGTCAGGTAAGAAAGCAGGCCCCAGGCTGCAATGCTTCAGATTTTCCCAAAGAACAAGAAATCTGGATATGAATGGTAAAGTGCATCAGTTTTGGGGGTTGGTCCCCCATTCGTAACCTCTGGACTAGATGGTCCAGCTCTGTGATCTAGGGTGGAATTTTTAACGGTGTTTCGGGAAACACCTGCAGCAGATACCTGAGGAGGCTCTTTAACATGCATTCTCTGGCCCCCCAGAATCTCTGGAGCCAGCACCTAGGAATCTGCATTTTAGCAAGCACCCTCCAATGGCACTTACGCTCTCCAGAATTTCAGAACTACAAATCCTGGATTTCCATTTTAATGGGGTCTCTCACTGTGCCAGCTCCATTGGTACAGCCTGGAGGCAGGGATTGTGACAGAAACCCGAGGCTTCCAGAGAGGCAGTCACTTGCCTAAGATCACAAAGCCACTAATGGAGAAGCCAGGGTCCAAATCTGCACAGCACACAACATCAGAGCACCCCGGGGAGCTTCCCACCAGGCCAAACTGTCTCTCCCCAAGTGCAAACAGACTGAACGTCATTGTCATGCTGAGAGCAGACTACTGGTTCAGAGCTCCTCCTTCCCACTGATCAGCGGCTAATACAACCAGCACTGAGGGCTGAGCGCCTCTGATGGGGAGAGGGAGATGGCAGGCTCCCAAGGAGGGCAGGGGGAGAATGAGTGGCTTTAATAAGCATGGAGGGCTCCTGGGGACAGAACAAGAGCTACTGGAGACATCCCTCTGATGGTGTCCCATAGCCCACGCAAGCAGCAGCTGGGGGCCCACTGCACTCAGCTGCAGTTTCCATCTCTGGCTACATCTGCCTGAGCAGTGCACATGCTTACCGTCGGGCCATGGCCTAGTGAGATGCAGATTCAGAGTGAACATTTATTGTGTACCTACGGTATGCTCCGTGCTGTGCTAAGCATAACTAACTAGAATTTGGTGTGCGCTACGCAAACAGAACAGAGAAGTCTTAACCGCCCCCAAAGTGCTACGGGCAAGGAGCAGGGAGCGACGTGATTTTCACCTGGGGAGGAATCAGGGAAAATTATGAACGGAAGTGGCCCTGGAGTTAGGACAGAAAAAGTATGTGGCATCTGAGACACACAGAGATGGGAAGGCAAGGGCATTCTGAGTGGTGTCAACTGAATGCCAAAGAATGGCTCCAGTCCTGCCCATCTGCCTTCCTAACATTTCCTGTCTGTTCCCTGACACCCAGGGTTTCCCAAACTCGAGTGATCACATAAACCCCTAATATTCCTGCCATGTCCATGTAGAACCTGTGCTCTCATTTGTTTCACATTTTTAAGTCAACACCCTGTTTTAAAAAAAAACAACGCATGCTGTGAAGAATATTTTTCTCACGACAGTAATTGGAAAATAGATTTCGCTTGCTATAAATAGATGGCCACCAGAAAAATAAGAATATTGAAAGCAAACTAATGCTGTTGAAATCCAGCCAGGTTCTGCTGCCCAGGGAGGTGCTGAGTCTGCCGCCCACTCTGTCATTAACAAGAGAGGATAGCAGGCGTGAGGGGGCATTAGGGTTCCCCAGCATCGGCCTGGACGTTCTCCTCGATGTGATCGGGACTGAGGGACGACTGAGCAGAGAGACACACTTCGCCGAATGCTTCACCTGAGTTTCCTAAAGAAGCCCTTGATTCCACTGGTGTCCCCGCCACCTTGAGAAACTGTCCCAGCTGGAACCCAAGGCAGACCTCAACCACATGTGTGCCGCCGTGGTTTCCTGCAGATTGTGGGTTGGCCACTGTGCCCTTTGGAGGCCTTGGGCTCCGTGGCTGTCTCTAGGGCCGCCGTGGTGGTGAGCACTTTGCATGGTTGTAGTGACCACAACCCCTTCAACAACGGCAGCCCCTGCACCACAGCGAATGTCTGCATGATTCTTGGACACTAGGCACTGTTCTAAGCATTTACACACATTGAATCAGTTAATCCTCCTGAAAATATGTGAGGATGGTGACATTATTCTTCTTATTTTACAGATGAGAGAACTGAAGCACAGAAAGATTAAATCCCCACCCAAGAGTGATTTTATCCTTTTTATATATTAGACTCCTTCACACAATCTCATTGATTTCTTCATTCTTTCATCCAGTCATTCAACAGCTATGCACTGAGTATCTTCCACGGTCCCTTTGATTTCATGTGAAGCAACACTTACTGCAGTTTAAAATGAAACTTGCTGTTCCCAGCTCTCTGCACGCTTCGACTTGCATCCCTCTGCTCTCTGCATCCTCAAGCGGCCTCCAGGTGCCTCTGGGGGCTGTGCCATAGCGCACTGCCCAGACCGCCTGTCAGGACCCAGGCAGGCACTCGTTCCTCTGGCTTCCAGGGGTCTTGACGGCTGAGGGCTCTAAGTCATTCTCTGGGAATCGGACTAGACTGAAGAGAACCACATGGCCTTAGGTTCTGGCCCCTCCCTCTCGGCAGCTGGCAACCAGTGACTGGCCCTTGTGGGGGAACAAAACTAAGACCCCCGTGTTTAAGTCAAGACCACTCTGCAGGGCCACCCCAGCTCCGAGCTCCCCGCGGGATCAGCTGAGGTCTCTGTGCAGCTGCACCGCAGCCCAGTTTCTCCTGCCAGTGCCTCTCCTTTCACTTCCTCACGGGTGTGGATCCCAAGCCCACTTCCCAAAATGCCCTCAGTCCCAGAGTCTGTTGCCTGAGTAACGCCACCAAAGACACTGGACAGAGGCATCAGGCCCCAACCAGAGCTGCAACCAGCTGTCTTCCCAGTGGTCCCTCCCCAACTGAGACCCAAGCAAAAGGAGTTAAAGTTCCTCAGACCTTCCCAAAGGGCCCTGGTGACACTAAAGCCCCAGGGTCACCTCCACCTCCACAAGCCCAGAAAGCCTTGGAGGTGATTGGGTTTCTTTATTTATATGTTTTGGTACATTAGCTAATTCGCTTTGTTCCCAGGCTCCATTACTGTTTCCTCAAGTGCATCGTGGCCTCGGCCCTAATGATGGGCAGTCACACCAGCGGGCTGGGAAAGATGGGCCCTTTCAGGCCCACAGGGATCAGCCAGGGAAGGAGAGCGGATGGAGAGGGAAGATTGGATTACCAGGGGTCAGGGAGGGTCATCCCTCCCCCACCTCTTTCTGCCTTTAAGCAAGGAGAGCCCAGTCAGCGCTTCTCCTCTGGCAGGCGGCTTCTTTCCCAAGCCCAAAGGAAGATGAAGGCTGAGTGGTAAGTGGTCCACCTTTGCTCTATTCTTAAATGGCTTGTCTTTAAAAATAGTCTACATCTGCCCCAGGCTTGACCCCTAACATTTCTAAATTTTAATTGCAAATTACTGTCTCAGCAATTCCGTAATCTTCCCAATCTGGCCTAAACCCAGTAAAAAAGGCAGAAAGCAAACGGTATTAGAACCCTCAGTCTGCAGAGGCAATTTGGGATGTGGACGTGAGGGCTCACAGGTAATCCTACTTGGCATAAACCACGCAGTGGAACTGAGTTTGAAGGAGCTCCAAGGTCATCACACTCGGTCCCTGCTGAAACTCAACAGGAGGGAGGACCAGGCAGTGCAGACACTGTCCTTCAAGGGACAGGGAAACAAAGTGACACTGGAACCAGGCAGCTGTCCTGTCATTACCCGCAAAGGCCTGGACACCGCACCTATTGAGTACCTACTGTATGCCAGGCCATAAGCCAGCAAGGGCTCTCAAAGCTTTTGGTCTTCGGATGCCTTTGCACACTTAAAAGTTATCGAGGACCCCAAAGTGTTTTGCTTCTATTTATTGTATAAAAAACTAAAACTAAAGAATCACATAAATATTCATTCATTCACACATGAACAATAACAAACCCATTACATGTTAACATATCACATTTTATGAAAATAAACTATATTTTACAGAATGAACACATTTAACAAGAAGAGCGACACTTTTAGGTATTTGTGAATCTCTTTAATGTCTGTCTCAATCAAAGACAGCTGGATTCTCAGACCTGCTTCTGCATTCAGTCTGCTGAAATATCTTGTTCTGGTTAAAATGTATCAAGAAAATCTGGCCTCACACAGATATACAGTTGGAAAAGGGAGTATTTTAACAGCCTTTTCAGATAATGATGGATATGCTTTGGTACTACACCAAAACTTGACAAATGCTTAATAAGGGTCATTGCAAACGTAAAATCTGAAACCATGTTGATGAATTCTTCTACTCTGTCACATTAAAGTCCCCTGGTATGTCTTGCGCTTTGAATGGATCTTTTATCAATGCATCAGTATGCTTCTCATCAGATATGTTTAATGGGAAGATGTGAAGCTCCCAGTGGCAGATAAAGTCTTCCAAACTTCTGACTTTCACTTTACAGCTAGAATTTTACCATTAGCAACAAACAAGCGAGTTGCTTCCCTTGAAGTGACAGGCTGGCTTGGTTCTCTTCTGAGAAAACATCTGCTAAGTCCCCAGATCGGAGTAACCACGGGTTGTCAGGTGTTCTTCCAAGTGAAACCATGCCATGAAGAAAGCACCGCCTAGGCCAGCTCGCCGCTCCATCACAAACGCTTCTCTGCGACATCACCTTCAGCTGCTGGGCTCCCGGGCACAGCTGAAGGGCTTTATATGTACCTCCCACATTTTTCACAGTGTTAAAAACACATATCAAGGGTTGAGATTTCACAAAGATAATCATTTCACTGCCTCACTAAGGACATTTCTTAAGTGAAACCAGCACGTGTTTTAAGGCAAATATGGGACAGTGAAGGATACAATGCCTCCATGTACACATTGATGCCATTTCCTTGATTCAAACCAATGCCCGCAGTGTTGCCCACTGCCAGTGCAAACAGCAGCAGGATGAAAAATCAAATAATGACCTTGAGGACCCCCTAAAAGAGTCTGGAGGACCCCCGGCACCTCCAGAAACTCCCAATCTGTCCAAGAAGATAGACCATGATCAGACACAATGACTGTATAACATGATGAGGGCCATAAGGCATGCACAGAGAAAGACTTGCTTTGCACTGTGGCAACTGGCAAAGTTTCACAGTGTAGGAAACTTTCGAAATGGATCTTGAAAGTTGAATAGGAGTTTACCCAGAAAGAGAAAGTGGATCTTTATATTCCCAGTTTCCAAAGGACAGATCTTGGGAAGGTAAGGTTTTTGGAAACAGATACAAAAAGGAAAATAATCAGGCGAGTTCACAGTATTAATAAATAATAATACTGGCCCACCATGGAGCACCTACTACATACTTCACACGTTTACATACATTATCCTATTTAATTCTCTCCAAAGACCTATGACATGCAGGTAATTACATCTTTGTTCAAAGAAGTTGGGCAACTTCCTCAAGGACACAGTGCAAATGTGTGGGGAAAATCCAGATTAGAAACAGAACTTCCTGACTCCAAAAGAAGCCACTTTTATTCTTTCTACCTCCTTCCCTAAACCAAAAGGAAGAGCAGGATCCTGGACCCCCACTGCTCCCAACTTCAGCTTCCCTGCTGTGGACCAAAAAGAGTACATCCCTTCCATTTGGCATTCAAGGCTTCCCACCCAGCCCAGCTCCACCTCCCCTTTCTGGCCCTGCCTTCTATGAATCCCCAGTCTAACCACAGTGGGATTCTTGCCTTTTATCCAGACTTGCTTCTGGGCATTTGCCTGAGAGGTGACCTCCCTGAGGTTCCCTTTCCCCTTTCTCCTCCCATTTGGATCTACTGTTGGAATCCTACCAATGTTTTCAGGCTCAGACGCCTCTCCCTGCATCTCTCATTTGTATTGATATCATGCATCACGGTTTGCCAATAGCTAGTGATCACTCTATTTATCCACTCCCCACACCTAAAGACCCCATCCGCTAGACTGGAGGTTCTTTTATGGCTGGAACCACATTGATCTGATAATATTATCTCTTGGTTCTTGCTCTTGTTCTTTGAGCCCCCAGTTCCCCCCGTTTGGGGGTACTAGCACCCTACCTCATAAGGCTGTGTTAGGGATTAAATGTATTAACATATGTCAAATGCTTAGAAAAGGGCATGGCACATGGTAAGCATTCAACTGATATAAGCTGCCTTTGTTGTTATTAGCATAATAATTATTGTTGCTCAATATCACTAAGGGGGAGGAATGAGGGTGTTTTTGCCCCATTTCAGTTGCATGTCCCACTTTCTTATTATAAGGGCAGGCTCTGTTAGCACCATGCCTTTTAAGTCTAGAAGCATGAAAATATGTCCAGATATTTATTACTTTGGTTTTACTGCAAGCAATGTCATTCCTGGGGCTTTATCCCAATTGGATCCCACTGTTCTGTTCTTCATGGCTGCCAAAACTCCACAGACCCCAGAAGTCTAAAAATGACTGAACCAATAGCCAAGTCCTGGGGAAGGCTGGGGGCACTCGAAGCCCGGATTAAAAATGCAGTGGGTTGGCCTTGTGTCAGCTGTCTCCTTCCTTTTCCACTTTCATCCCACCACCCTCTGGGCTCCTTGGTGAGGCAGCCCATTCAATCCTGCTGGGTACCTGAAAACAGAAAGACAATCGGCGCATTAAACTTTGATCTCTGCTCCTGTCACTCTAAGAAGAGGGCAATGAGAGCTCCCTGTTCCCCGGCTCTGCCCTGCCCGAAGCAGGCTGGCAGGCTGCTGTCAGTGTGGTGAGTCTGTTAGTAAGGTCAGCAAACAAAGGGCCCCGGAATGCCAGCTGCCCCGGGTTTGCACACTCTGTTCTGGAACGTGATAAGCTCCTGGCATTGAATGAATTCTGAGGACAAGATGTATGTGAGCTCCAAAGGGCAACGCAGGAAAATCAGTCATGCTGGGGCTCCCAGGTCCTATTTCCAAACATGCTTCCGGCCCACAGACACCTTTATTAGAGGCGGTGAACAACTCTGGGTAAAAACTTGATAGAGATGATTCATTTTTTCTAACTTCTTTCATCATCTTTCTAAGGTTGGTACGAAGGTTCTGCCCAACGCCACCAAGGGGTTTAATTTCTGTGGCCTTGCCTCAGCCACTGGGTTTAACACTTCACATGCGCTATCTAGTTTCAGGCTGAGCATGGCCCCCCAGGGGGACTCGCCAGCTCTCTCTTACACAGATGAGGAAACTGCTGCTCCAAGTGGATAAGTAAGCCACCTGTCCAAAAGACACCTGTCCTGGAACTGGGGACAAGGACCCAAGCCCGGTGTGAACAGATTCTGCAGGGCGAGCACTTACAGTCTTCCGCCTCCCAGCTGGTCCTGTTTGCCATACTGCTTAGCTGAAAGGAACTGTGCAAACGTTGGAATTACTATGTTCAGGGTGTCTGCACCAGACCTTTTACCTATGCATTCTCTTATTTCACCCTGAAAACAGCCCTGAGAGGTAGAGACCATCAACCCCAGTTTACTTGAGAGAATCTGGAAGCCCAGCCTATTGACTGACTTACCCAAGCCTACACTCTCAAGCACAGCAGTATCCAGACTTAGGTCAGTGTGAAGGTTCACAGCCTTTCTGCCACGCTCATGGCTTCTGCTGTGCTGGGACATCTGTTCTCAGGCAGGTGCCCTGGCAACCTTCTGTACAGTGAGCACAGGTGGCAGGGCCAGTCACTTGCAGGGAAAGGAAAGGTCCAGTACCAAAAAGATTTGGGGGCAAGGGGCTGCAATGAGGGGGAGAAGCACAAGAAAACATGGAGGCATGTCCCCGTGGTGCAGGAAAAGGCAAATTTGGGGAGAGATGGATTAGTCCCACATCCATGCCTATTCTTCCATCAGAATCAGAAGTGCTTATTCCTTCAGTTCCAGATCATTCCAAACTTCAGGGCTTGGTTTAAGCACCACACTGTCTACAGAGCCTTCCTCCAGCCCATACTGACCCCGTCTCTGATGGCATTTCAAATCTATGCCTCACACTCTGGCTTTCAATTATGTATAGTCACACACACTGTGGTCTGTCTCAAATGTCTTAAGATAGAAAGTTCCCATCAGATAGGAGGTTCCCACCGAGATAGGAAGTTGCTAAAAGCGAGGACATTGTCCCATTCATTCCTTTTTTATTCTGTACAGAACCCAGAAGACTGGCAAAAATAAACACATGCTCAAATAAATACATGTGGTATTATATCATTTCCATTTTAAAGAGAAAATGGAGGAACTCCTATAAATTAAATCAGCAGTTTGAGGGTTATGATATTCCTCAAACATTAAATCTCCTGATTGGTGCTACACCCCAAATCAAACGCAAATAAATGTGGGTTGATTTGAGAAGGAAGAGGGGCACGAGAGGGAGAAAGAAGTGAGGGAGAGGGGGTGGGAGGAAGGCGAGGACTGAGAAGGCGGAGATGAGGAGGGGGAGAGAGAAGTGAGGAGGAGGGGAAAGGGAGGAGATGAGGGGACGAGATGAGTGGGAGGAGAAGGAGGGGGAGATGGAGAGCGGGCGGAGGGAGGAGGGGGAGGAGATGCGCAGTGGGCGGAGTCGGAGGGAGGAAGATTTTGCTTTGGAACAGGACACAGAGCTTAAAACCGAAATAGGTATAAAACCAGATTGGAGACAGAAATAGTACTCTTTTCTCAAGCATGAATTCTATTTTGCCTAATCTAAAAAGAGATTTTTTTCTGCCATGCAGACCTCCCCTTCTGTGCCTGCTTCATCGAGTATCATTGACTATGAAAATCCAACCCACCACAGAATGAACTCCATTTGGGACTGTCAGGTCAATCTCGACAGAAATCTGGCATTAAGGTCAAATCTTGGAACAAAACAAGACACCCGGGAACCAGCAGCCCAGCCATTCCCCCAGTGCACGGTGTGGGCCACTGCTGGGAGGTGAGCCAGGCAGACAGGCACGGGCACTTTGCTTCCTGGGGACTCTTGGTGTCCACCACAGCGCTGGGCGTGGGAGAATCTCCATAAATATGTCGCTGTTCACATCTCTGAGTTTACAAACACAGCCAGCGATCACCAAGTTTTATCTACTTTCATCACATCAAGACTGACCAGCTTCAAACTTGCTCTACAACATGGTTCCGTATTTATTTTATTTGGCAAGTATTATTAGTAATGAACCTCACAAATGATACGGGCACTCTGGGTATTTGCATGTGCCCAGGGCCTTGCCTGAGCATTTGTGCCGGCACCTCAGACCAAGTTTGGCCAAACGAAGATCTGCAGCATATGCTGCATGTCTTGCCCTCGTTTTCTCTCTCCACACAGCTCTAGATGTATAGGACACAATCACTGTGTCTGCCTCTAGGACAATGCATGGCACATGGGAGGGGCTTGACAAACATTTATTGAATGAATGAATGACTGAATGATGAATGAATGGGGCTGGATTAAATGCCTCTTAGCTTCTTAGCTCCTTTCCACAGGATGAGTCTCAGGCTCCAGCTCACCAGAGGGCCCTTGGCTGCCTGACCCCCAGGCAACAATTTGTGAATTGGCTGGTCATGCCAGTGTGATGTTGGGTCCCCATGTCTGACCTCCAGGGTGGCTGCAGGCTTTCTCTTTGGCACAGATGGACAAGGGGAGGCTCGGTCATGGGGTGAACTCAGGCTCCCAAGAGGCCTACCCTGACTTCCTAATGATCTGTACCCAAAATGCATTTGATCTTGATTTTGCTTGTTTCCTGCTTGCTTATAGGCTCCCAGAACTGAGACTATGCCACCTTTGTTTACTCTTTTAGCCCAAATCCTAGCACAGGGTGGCACATAGAAGGCCCTCGGTATGTGTCTGTGTGAATGAGTGGCTGGTGAAGAGTGAGTTTGCATCCCCAAATCACTGCTGGGGTCAACACAGCTTCCGGGGGCCAGTCAATGCCAGGCCTGTCTACTAAAGACACTTATTCCCGAGATTCCTGGGACAGTGAGGTTAAAGCTCTCAAGAAGAGTCTCTCTGCTGTGTCATGATGGGCTATGGGCCCCGAGGAGGCCCGGGAAGCTTTCATTTTTATTGAGCACTGACTCTATGGCAAGCATTTCACAGACAAGCCTTTGTTTCATTTGTAGCCTCCCTCCGTGGGTCACCACAGTGACTCCCATTGGAGAAGGAGACATACTTGGGGAGGTGAAGCAACGTGCTCAAATTCTCTTGGCTGTTAAGTCACAGACCTCGTTCAGCCTGCCCCGGAGATACAGGGCTTCAAGCTTCTCTCCCCTGCTTCCCTGCACTTGCCATGTCAGTCTGTAAGTCTGTGCCCAGAGGGGACAATGCAGGAAAAAAGAGCTCTCTGAAGCAGTTGTTTCTATTTCTTCACGCAACAAGGAAGGCCCTTGCTTTGGGTGGGTCCCAAGGCCAAGGGCTGGGGACACAGAGAGATGAGGGGCCCTATCCACCTGCACCTCAGGGACATCCCTGTCACAGTGAGTCAACCAAGTGGTCTTCTAGGAATATTTTGCCCAATTAAGGGTAATTAAGATTCTTCCGGTTTTGAGGATGAACACTGCTTGTGGGCAGGACGCAGTGTGGAGTGAGTACTAGTCCCTGAATTCAGGGGAGGCCCTTGTGGGGAGTGGGGGTCTTGGTCAGACAGCAGCTGGCTACATGGGCTGCCTCCCAGGGCTTGCCCCAGTTTGGAGCCATTTCCTCCCCAAATTCCATCCTGCCGGCTCTCGTGCCCTGAGCTCTAGACCCTGGCAGAGGAGCAGAGGGTGCTGGTGTAGGGAAATGGGTCCCGCTCAGCATATTGTAGCAGGTCTTGGAGTAAAGGCACTAAACCTCTGCGGAGACCCTGGAATTTTGAATGGGAAGCCAGCCCAAAGTTCACCCTTCCCCCTCTCATTTTTACATTCACTCACGCTGGCCAACAGCACACTCCTGCCTCTCCTCTTGCCACCGCGAGGCCCATTGTCACACTGTCATTGGGTGGCATTTCAGCCCACTGCAGGCCTAGCAGAGAAGATTCTCCGGTGAGCGGCTGGCAAGGACAAAGCCATTAGGAGCAAGATTCGGTAACTATCTTTTTCATTTCACGGCCGGAGGTTGTCAGGACAGTGCAGAGAAAACTGCCAAGGATCCAAGGATTCGGAGTGGCCCACGAAGCTGGGGCAGAGCCGACAAGAACAAGGCAGCACTTCAGCTGGGAGGTTCGGGGTATTGGCAGCCACTCCGATGGGAAAGTTCTCTTCTTCCAAAATGCTTTCACTTGGAGCTCGTGTTCATTTAAAAAGATCGATTCAGCTATTTTCCACTCTTTCTCAATAAAGTGCTCTAGGTTGCTGAGAAAGGCAAGGAAAAGGGGCACCCTAGGGCTCCTTCCTGAAGGTTTACGGGGCAGCTGATCATAGGGTCACTGTGGTTAAATGGGGGCCATAAATCTGAAGGAGAGTTGTATTTCCAAGTCATTTTTGCAAACCTGGATGACAGCACAAGTACATCTCCAGATTAAGGCACACAGAGTGAAAAGATCTGCATCCCAACCCCGAGCTCGACCACAGAGCTGCTGTGTGGCTGTGGGTTACTGGCTCTCCCTCTCTGAACTCCACAAATGGAGAGATTTGGATGCAGTGATCCCTAATACCCTTTCCTGCCTTTGTGTTTCTCTTGATAGCTTTTACCAAACCTATCAAGAACTTTTTCATTACCTTAAATCTGGGGTCCTTGGTCTCCCAGGCAGGACCTCAGATGGGTCTGAATGGAGAAGACTGGTGTGTGACCTCCCAGGGGCGAGGGGTAAAACAGCATCAGGAAAGACAATTTCCATTTCACCCTGTCATGCCTAACAAGGTTCCCCAGCTGGATACACTCAGGCAAGTTAACACTTATAAGGATAATGTGGGAGTTTGCACTGGGGTCTTATGGTTCCCAGAACTCTCCCCAATACATTCTCTTTTATATTCCTCACAACCACCCTATAAGGGAGGTGCTATTATTTGCCCCATTTTATAAATAAGGAAAGTGAGGTTCACCTGCCCAAAGGCTGCCCAAGTCTGACCAGACCCCGACTGCCAGCGCCCGTGGGCCCACTCTGGGCTAAGACCAAGAAGCAGCTCTGAAGGGAAAAAGACCGTTCCTGCCTTCCTGCCTCCCTCGCAGCCTCACAGACGTTTACATGAGATGCACAAACTTCTGTCTTGTATAAGCCACTGGTATCTTATGAGTAACAGCTACTAGCATCAAAATGCAACTGTGAACAACTAGCAGAGACAGAAAAATCATTGTTAACCACACCTGTCTTCAAAGGAGTATGGCGCTTGTTAAAAGGATGACCCTGTGTTTGGAAAAAGCTCAAGAGAACTGACTTGCAGTGCATCCCACCATGACAATTTTTCATTCCACCAGCAAGCCAGTGGGGGTGGGAAAGAGGAGGAACTGGGCAGGGGAGAGGAGACAGGAGGTGAGCAGCTGGACATGGACGGGTGCACGCCTAAGGACCAACAGCTGACCATGAATCCCTCAGCATGTGGGTGGTCCTTGAAGAACAGGAAGGTTCAAAATACACTTTGCCGTTTGTTTGTTTTTAATGTCGCTGAAATTGCGGTCCCCCCTAACCCGCCACTGCCTCTGCCCCGATACCCTCAGAACTTCTGTTCAGTACTAAAGAATCAAGATGCTGAATTTCACGTGAAAATCCATAAACAAAAATTAATACAGTAGAGGTAGGAGCTCTGAAGCAGAAGTGACCATCTGCAGAAATCATGGAGGGAGTCAGCCTGGCCTAGGACGGCCACTGCTGTCGGGTCAGGGTGGGAGGCTGGTGAGTGGGCTCAGCGATCTCAGGGATCTACCGCCACCCGCCACGTGAGCAGACTCTTGCAGCCTCGCTAGCTTCCCTGACTCCAGCTTCGCCCGGTGCAGTCACACTCCGTGCTGTTCCAGAGAAATCATTGTAAATTTCACATCTGATGCTGGTCGTGCCCTATTTAAAAACCAATGTCTTCACACCAAGGTCAAGTTCAACCTCTGAAATGGTAGAATTTGATACACCAGCCTACTTCATCAGCCTTATCTGATGCTAGTCCTCCTGCACCCCGCCTCGCCGCACATGTATGCTCTGCAACCCCACGAAGCTCACAGCACTTGCAACTCTTTTCAGAAGATATCCATGCTCTTCAAACACTTACTCAAGCTGCCTGGGACCCTGAGCCTCTCCCTTCTCTACCTACTTATCCAGGAAACGTTCTTAATTTCAACAGAAATGGATCCTGGCTGGTTTCAGCAGTAAAGGCATGTAGTAAAGGATACAGTGTGGTTCCCAGAATTCCTGGGTGGGCCAGAGATCCACGCTTAGAGATGAATGGCCAGGAGGCACACCCAAAAGCATGCCAGTGCACATTCCATGAAGACACCGCGGCCCCAGTGCTGGTGCCTCTGGCATTGCCCAAGCCGGTACTGGGCACCGCTGCGGAACTTCGCCATGGCCCCTCTGAAGGGCCACATCAAACAGTGGCCCCCTCTGTGCTGAGAAAGCTTCCAGCAGCAATCTCATGGAGGGCTGACCATGAACTTGGCGTCACTGAGCCCACCACTTTAGGGATTGGTGGGGTAGTCCCCTATGTCATCACAAAATTAAAACTACCAAGGTGATATATATGTCAGCTCCAGATACATATCAGTCAAGTTCCTACCCAGTAACAGATTACAGCTGAGTACATTAGAATGTTATATCAAGACCATATTATTACCCATTAGCTATTAGAGCCCACTGTGTGCCAGGTTCTGCATATATATTATCTCTGATTTTCATGAAAACAAAAGTTAGATCAATATTCCCATCCTATATGTAAGCAAACTGAGGCCCAGACTGATGAGTTGATCGCACCAGGCCACACAGCCAGAAAGCAGAGGTACTGAACCCAAAACCAACCCAGATTCCAGACTTCTCACTCTTTTCTCTATCTTACATCAGGTTGCCTCTTTCACTAGATATCCTTTAGTAATAATAATTTGAAATGACAATGCGTTAAAAATCCCAAAGCCTGAAATGGTATCTAAGATGCATGTCTGGTGGGAAAGGTAGGGACAGTACTGATTGGTGCCGAGGACTCCTGCTTATTAAAGCTCTGTTCTTTTAGTGTTTATTTGGATCCAATATGTCATCAGAGATGATGGAAAACACCGTAAAGAAACAAAGAGAATGAAGGAGCTGAGATCACATGGTACAGATGTAGCCAACACACAACAGACAAGGCAATCTTGAGAAACTCTGAACGCTGTTAATTAATTAAATGAATAACTGTCTAGCCTGAGAATGGCAAGGCTCTTTGGATGAAGATATGGAAGCAAGAAGAAAGAGGGCCACACCATGAGCATGAATAAGAACCAACAACTTATCTACCCCAGGTGGCATGGTGTCTAAACGCAGCCCTGGTTTCAGCCCTAGGGCTCTGGGATGCTCCTGTGCATGGACCAGGATCTCGGGTTATAAAGGTGGAAGGTTGCCAAGGCAACACACAGACTGACTTCTAACACTGAGGACCACTCCCTGCCCAGCCTCCTAGTTCATTCAGTCGTATTTTATGGACAGCTCACTAGATTGTACTTGACTCCTCTGAATATTGGCTATATTCTGACATTTGGATGAGGGCAGTATCAAAAATCTTAAATGGCCTTATCCTACACTTAGAAGAGCAAATTTCTCATTCACTCATTCATTTTTTTTAAAATCCATCCATCATGTATTTACCAAGAGCTGTATGTACCAGGCACTGCTCTAGATGCTGGGAACACAGTATGAATGAAAGAGACAATCTCTGTCTTCATGAAATTTAGAGGTTGGGGTTGGGAGAGGAGGGGGGCAAAGGTAAATCAAATAACCTCCCCACCCAAATATAAATTTGTGCATGCAATATATTACTAAACATTTGCCAAGCACCAGGACCAGCCATTAGGCTGAATGGATTCTCCAAATGGCACTTAATCCTTTCCAAATCCTAAGGAACCGAGGCTTGGAGAGGTGATGCAACTTTCTCAAAGTCACACAGTCCCAGAGGGACAGAGCTGGGATTCCAATCCAGCGCCACCTGATGCAAAAGCCCATGCACTTGGCTGCTTTTTCATATTTCCCTTGGCAACCTGTGGATCTTTCTTTCCAGTTCCTGCCTTTTCTGCTTTGAGATCTAGGTTTGGGTTTGTGGCAGTTCCATCCTCTCACACAGTTGTTGACATAAAACATACTAGCACCTAATATATACATTTCACTGTGATCAGGCAACATGTTACAGTCAAATTTTAGCACTTAGATCCAACATCATTTTTTTCCTAAGGGATGTCTGAAGATGAGATTACTACCTGGGCCAAAATCAAAACAATATTCTGCATAGAAATTAAATTCTAAAGGCCCTGGATTATTAACACAGCAATGGTGCCACCTGGCGACCATTATTGTGTATTACACATTCCTTGACTTGTCGGGAATGCATTTTGGATGTAGTGGTGGGTGCCTCCTGCAGTCTGGATGAATAATAAGCCTCCCCTAGTCTTGATCACCTTCAGTCCTCATCCCCCAACTCCACGCCATTTATATCAGTAACAGAGGAAAGGTCACGGGTATAGAGTACAGCATGGTTCAGCATTCCAGCAAACAGGACACAAGGAACTCGTGACCCACACTGAGACTGCCAAAGGGTGAACCATTTTCTGCCAATATCCAGGATAATCTGCAGGATCACTTGTCCACTAGGTCATGACAGATTTATTCGTCCTCTGCCTCTATAACACTTCTTTCTTTTCTAAAGGTTGTGGCTACAAATGACTCCCTCCCCACCCTCCCACCCCAATACCCTCTCTGATCCGATCCTGTGACTATGGGAAACAGGCAGGAACTCACACAATCACTTTGAGCTACGTATTGTGCTACAGGCTGGGGACACAGTTATGAACAACAATCATGGTTCCAGCTCGAAAGCTTACATTCTAGCAGGGGAAACAGGCGGCAAATTAGCCTACACATTATTCACTTCAATTACAATAATTGCTCCAAAAATGAGGCTCTGAGAGTTTACATCAGTAAAATAGGACCAGATTAGGTTCAGAAAAGTTTTCCTTGAGGAAAGAGAGTAAGTGGGCTGTGCCAAAAATGGCAGAGTCTGGTCATAGTGAAAAGGGAACCTGGAGAAGAATGAACATTCCGGCCCAGGCAGCCTGAACTGGGTTTCTCCTTGGGGGTAAGGTGTTAGGCGTGGGGTCAGTCGATCTTAGGCAAGTTCAAGGATGATGAGCTATTAAGAGAGAATGTCACTAACTTAACTATAACCATTGAGAAAGACTGACTTCATGTTAAAAGACGAGTATAAACTAACATCTGAATATTTACTTGCTGGCTGATTTAAACACTCATGAGTAGGAAATGTTGGAGTGGAGAGAATTCCAAATCTCTGTCTATCCTGCCTCTTCCCAGTAGCCA
The DNA here is from genome assembly GCA_032199065.1 of Smutsia gigantea. Classification (NCBI taxonomy): domain Eukaryota; kingdom Metazoa; phylum Chordata; class Mammalia; order Pholidota; family Manidae; genus Smutsia; species Smutsia gigantea. The sequence goes on along the minus strand of JAVSCE010019239.1, from coordinate 20,028 downwards.
AGGATATTGCAGAATTTATTATTTACATCCCCTCCACTGCTATGTAAGATGAAGAAATAACAATAGCAAACATAACTGCCAGGGTTGTGGACAGAAGGTAAGATAATAATGAGCAACAGCAACAGGCTGAAAAGAAGAGAAGATAGTGGTGACAGTCATAGGATTCTGATGGTGAACTACGCCTGCAAAAATAAAAATAAGGCTATAAATCCTTACCGAGCATACGATGCAGCTAAATCTCGGGAGGTTAGTATACCTTAGGTTAAACACTGCAAGATCTGGGTTCAGGAAATCTGAGTTCAAAACCTCCTCTTCAGCCTCTAGCTATGAGATCAGGGCATCAAATTCTGTGCCTCCATTTCTGCATCTGCAAAATAGCAAAGATAACAGTACCTTCTTTTTATATTGTTGTAAAGTAGTATGTTTAAACTGCTTAGCATAACGCCTGGCATAATTATCCATTATTAGTTTATTGTTATCATCATTGACAGTATTTAATTTCTGAGAAGAGATCCACACGTAAGGGAACTCTGGGAGACTTTCTTCGTCGCAATTTTCTGCTATTTCCCAATTTTCTAAAATAAATACGCATTGCTATTAAGATCAGGAGGAGAAAAGAAGACCCGCACATCTTAAGATGATACAAATGTCACTAGTCCATTGTTTTCCTAATCCCCTGGATCATATTGTTGAAGGCGGGCACAGGTGTGCTTGTTAAAAACATAGATTCCCAGGCCCCAACCAACTGAGGGTAAACCTGTTCATCTATATGTTTAATCAGCCCTGCAGATGACTCGTATCTCCACGCACTTGGTGGGACGTGACGACTGAGCGACGAAGGCTGACGAGAAAAGCCAGCGCAGGTTGCCGCAATCATGAGGGACTGGCCTACAATTCCCATACTTCCCCGCACACTAGAGACCAGCAATTCGGGAGCCTACCGGGAGTTGTAGTTTCTATCGGCCAGACGCATGCCTATAATAAAGGCGGCGACGACTGCCGAAAACCTCGCAGCCCACAATGCAAAGGTCCGCGTTTACGTCGACCGAAGAGCGCCCGGGATGGAGCGGGCGGTTTCTGCCGCTCCTCCCGCCTCTGCTGCCGCAGAGCCCTCCTCCTTCCCCTCCTCCTCCACCGCCCCCTTCTCCGGCTTTCCCACCGCCTCCTCAGGACCCAGGCCCTCCGTCCGTGAGAGAGAGCCGTGTGTGGTCTCTTTCCCGAGCCTGGGGCTCAGCCATGGCGGACGGCGGCGGCGGCGGCGGCGGGGGCACGGGCGCGGTGGGCGGCGGCGGCGGAGCCGGCCAGGCCTCCGCGGGGTCCGCGACGGGCGCGACGGGGGCCGGCGGGAGCGGTGGCCCCATCAACCCGGCCTCCCTGCCTCCGGGGGACCCGCAGCTCATCGCTCTCATCGTGGAGCAGCTCAAGAGCAGGGGCCTCTTCGACGGCTTCCGCCGGGACTGCCTAGCCGACGTGGACACCAAGGTAGCCGAAGCCACCTGGGATGAAGGGGTTGGGGCTGGGCCTGAGACTGCCTCGGTTACAGCTCTGCTTTCCCAAAGCAAAGAGGGAAACAAAATATACCTTTGCAAATCTCAGCAGTGAGGCATTAGACCGCCTGGGGCCGCACGGGGAGCTTTCTGAGAGAGGCACCTGTGGATTCAACTTCCAGCCTCACTGTTAGCCGTGTGACTTAGTCCAGTCGCTTCTTTGAATTTGGAGATTTGCTGTGGATTTTAGAGCCTAGATCCTATCTTTCCCAAGGTGGGACTTATTTAAACCTCTCAGTAACAAACCTTAGTAGGTTGAGAACAGTGGGGAAAGCCAGGTAAGTTAAGCGAGAATGATATTGAATGCACGGTCATCAGAATATTGTAGCTATTTGTTCCTTTTTAGTGATTTGCAGACTTGAATATGCAATTGAATTAACGTGCATTGTTGTAGAACCAGCACCCTTATCTTGTACTCTGTCATTGATTAAAGGGGATTTGGTGCCTGGTTTAGATCCTAATGCCATAGGTCAATCCCCTAGTAAAACGCTCTTTCACTTGACCTAATTCCAAGGACGTTTGGATTCAACGAAGTCATGTGTGTTGAGTGTCAGAGTACAGAAGTTGCTGGGATGTTCTTTTTCTCCCTTTTCGGAAGCTTCTCTAACAAGACTATGGGTTCTTTTAGAACAGGGGATTCTATTACTGACTGGGCTCCTCTAGGGAAGTGATTTCTCCTTTCTGAGGAAATCTGCCTACCTCACAGCAAGATTGTGAACTTAAAATTAGACCTTAAAGATAGGGGAAGACATAGTCCGTTATTTATTGACCATTTATTGGCCAATAGCATGGCAGGCTGTGTGGATAGAGGAACAAGTGTTGTACTATAGAAAACTGACACGTAGGCCGGATAGTATATATAGTGAGTGGTTTATACTGACTACTTATTCTTCTCCAGGATTAAAAACCCAAGAAGAAGTGCTGTCATAGAAACAAGATACTTAATTTTCCTTACTTTAGGGTCTCAGATACATATTGACAGAGCTTCCACCTTTCCCAGGACTCTGGGGGTCCTCAGTTTCCCATCACAAGTTCCCCACTCATATTTCTTATGTTTCATTAGGCTTTGTGTGGCTTATCAGTGTAGCATGTATTTTTTTTTTTAATCAGAGTATTGAGAAGCTGTTGAGGGAAAGCTGGAGCCTTCCCTACTTAACACCTTCCTAGACGTTCTTTCTGGTAGTTACCAGTTGTTTTAATTCTTAAAGAGACTGTTTTCAGACACATCCGCCATCCTTTGTTGCTTTAGGGTTCTCAGTATGGTCCCTACATTAGCAACATATTATCATCCGAGAACTTGTTAGGAATGTTTATTCTTAGGCCCAATCCCAGAGTGCTGAAATATTTAGGGGAGAGTGTACTGGTGAAGTTTGCAATTTACTTTACAACACATCCAAATAAATAAATAGAACAAACTGATAGGTGAACCAAGAGGGATGACAGATGATAAAATGTTAATGGCAGGCACCGTGGAAATTTCACTGCAGGAATTGAAGGGAATTACTCTGTATTATCAGGATTTGTTCAGATTTGGTGGCGGCATTTGCTGCCCTTTGTCCTTTCTGAATAAACTGGAACTATCATCTCAAACGGAGAGAGTTATTTGAATAGTATCAGGATGCATGGTTACAGGTGAAAAATCTAATAATTCTAGCTCCTTTAAGCAAAGGGAAGAATCTGCCAACTTGGGAAATCCAAGGAAGGATTGAATGAACGAACGGCCAGAAGGGTCAGGATGCATTTGGAACCAGGGATGCTTCAGTAGGGCAGACGTTCATCTCTGTTCCTTATAACTGTTGTACCCCCACTGTGGGGCAGAATCATCCATTTGGTTATTTGAATTGATAAGTACATCTTAGGTCGTCTTTCTCTAGAAAGGGACTCAGCTCTAATTTTTAAAGTCCTAGGATTGTCTTAGTATGGGTCGGGTGCCCACACCGGTGGCCAGGCGAACATGGCCCCTCTATCCTAGCTTGTGAAGAGGAAAAGACGGTTACCAGGAAAAAGGAGTTGTTAAGCAGATAGTTCACAGGTGTCTGTCAATTTTACCCCTCACCCATCTCCCTGCCTTCCTCTTCCCAGGTTTAGTGGAGTGTCTGTATGCTTGTGAGTCAGTTCTCTTGGCCTTTTGGAAGAATCCACTCATAGAGTTGAGGCCTACTGATTACTTCTTCAGTTTCATTTACCTGTTAGCAAACTTTTGCCACAACACTGCACAATAAACCAAATCTCAGTGGTTTATGACAAGCACCTGTGCTCATGCCGCTAAGGCTGTAGGTCAGCTGAAGTTCAGCTGACCTAGGGAGGCTTCAGCTGGGTAGCTCAGCTGTCGGCTGCAGGCGGCTTGGGTTGGGTTGGGTTCAGGTCAGTTGCGCCTGAGCTCGCCCTGAGCCCCAGGGTGTGCCCTCATAGATAGCACAGGAGTCAAGCCAGACAGCACAAGCACTCCATTGGTCGGACCAATCATACTGCTGAACTGAACATTGCCGGGTGAGGAGGTATTCCCTCCCTGCCGTGGGATGGGGAGAGGGGTGCAGGGCCCAACAGCAGCGCACACTGTTACGCCTGCTTTGGAGAAGAGCAGCTGATGGTGCCAGAAGGTCTCGGTGGCTCTGAATGCACATTCCTATGTTCACCAAGTTCCTCTGATTTTGTTCTCCTGGTCTCGTTGGGTCTAGAATATTTGAGGCCAGTACATGCTTCTCAAGCTCTCTTTAGACTTAAGTTTTGCTTCCCCTCAACCTTTCCGTGTTCATAGGCTTTGACTTCAGTCTACATTCTTGCGTCATGCTGAGGTTTGGGTGGCCCTTCATTTTATGCAGAGGGCTTTCCCTGAGTCCGTGTGTGTTGCTGAGGACACCCTGCGAGGGAAGCAGGTCAGTTTTACAGACGGGCATACATGAGACTCAGAGGTTGGGTGACTTGTTCAGTCCGACAGCCAGTAAGTGATGGTGCCAGGCTAGACCCCTGGTCCTTTGATTTGGAAACAGCCTAGGTCTGCTCTTGGCTTTGCCACATTTTATTCCCATAGGCAAGTTGTTCACTTTTTTTAAGCCTAAATTTCTAATCTGTAAAATGCGGGCAGGAGTTGATGGAACGTCCCTTGTACGGTTACTTGGAAAATAAATGAGATGTTAAAACCATCTGGCATTGTGCCCACTCACCATAAAGTAGACACTTGTGTTGGTCATTAATTAGGTTATTAATACTCTATTAGGCTGCATGGTGGTGACCTTCATAGTCATGGTGGAAGTGTAAGGACTCGAAAATCTGTTTCTATAAAAAGCAGTGTTTTGAATGACCGATTTCTAAAACTTGTGCATGTAACTTCTGACCTTGCCCCCTTCTTTTTAATATTTTAGCCAGCTTACCAAAACCTGAGGCAGAAAGTGGATAATTTTGTGTCAACACATCTGGACAAGCAGGAATGGAACCCTACAATGAACAAAAACCAGTTGCGAAATGGTCTGAGGCAGAGTGTGGTTCAGTAAGTAAGCAGAGTTGCGAGCGAAGAGCCAGTAATCCCAAGTGCGCCGCGCAGGGGCTGCCGCGGGCCGTCGTCGGGGCAGAGCGGCTGGTGCCCCGTGGCGGACGTCGCGCAGGAGTCGCAGCGGCCCTCTGGCCGTTGAAGTGGAGGTCGAGTAAGCAGAGCGCCCGGCTGAGGGCCTTGCTGGTTCATCCAGCCGCACGGGCTTCCTGCACACGCTTCACTGGGCGCTCAAAAGATATCCCAGACTGCAAGACCTAGTCCCGGCTCTTTGAGATTTTCAGTGTAGTCTAAACATACATAGGAGTTTTGTACCAAGATATCAGTGTTTGGATCTTGGGCAAGAGGAGTTGGATCTGTGTTCTCACAAGTGAATGTGAGTGATACAAATGCTTCGAGCCCACACAGCCCTTCTAAAGCGTAATGGTAGCTTTCAGGAAGGCAGAGAGTCTTGTAAGTGTGTCCTTCACAGTAACAGACTGAACCTTGGGGAATGAGGTGCTGATAGCTCAGCCAGGTGACTTCTTAGTGTAACTGGCCGTAAAAGTGGAGGTGGGTCATGGAATCTTGTCGTGAGCTTTTTCTAATTTATTCAGAATCCTTTTTTGCTTTTAATACCAGCACTTGTATTCAGGCATTGACCCACTGAACTCTCCTGGAATATCTAAAAGCTTATGAAGCCTATTTCTTTAAAAATAGAAATATCCAGTAATTATGCTGAGTTTAAAAAGCCAATTATCAGAAAGGTATATGGTGTGGATTCCATTTATATGATGTTTTAAAACAAGCAGTTACAGAGATGGAGACCATAGTTGTGATCGTTGGGAGGAACAGGATGGGGGGTGAGTGTAAATTGGAAGTGGTAGCACAGGGGGGTCTTGTGATGGTACAGGTAAGTATCTTAATTGTAGTGGTGGTTACGTGAAGCTACTCGTGACAAAATTACACAAAGCCACCCATGTAGATACACAAGTAAATGCAGCTACAAGTGTGAGATCTGAATAAGGTCAGGATTGTACTGATGTCATATCCTGGTTTTGAAATTCCCCTGCAGGTATGCATGCAACTAACCTTAGGGGTGGCTGAGTGAAGGGTGCATGGACCTCCTGTATATTTCTTTGCAAGTTACTATGTATAAAAATGACTTCAAAATAATAAGTTTTTAAAAATACAGAAAGATATTTGCTAACAAGCTAACACTTTCAATATGGCTGTGGCTGCTGTAATCTGAATCTTTTTAAACAAAGCTAAAACTACAGAAGGTCTCTGAGAGTTAGGGAAAAAGTACACCAAAAGATGCCCGGCGCCTGGTCATTCTGGAGTCATTGCTGAGTGCCCTCCGGCTCCTTCAGGAAGCAGACCAAGAGCACAGGGATCTTTCGGAGAGAAAGGGACAGTAGTTGCCCCTCTAGAGCAGCTCTTAATGTCTGGCCCTCATCCCTACATATGTTATTGCTAATCCTCACATTAGCCTATTTTACAGCTTCTGTAACAGGTCAGAACAACTTGTGTTTGCCCCACTTAAAGATTTGATCACATTAAGAAAATTAATCAAAACCACCGAGTATTTTTAACTATTTGGAAAAGGGCCATTTTAGAAGTATGCATGTGGCTTTTCTTTTTATATACCCTTATTATGAAATGAAACATGGAAAACTATACAGAACAAGTACAGTATTACAAAGAATTAGAACGTGCCTGTAGTGACCATCTGGGATGAGCAATGGAATGTGACCAGCTCCCTTTAAGCAGCTGCCTCTGCTTCCCCCCTTGCCCTTCTCCAGGACGGCTACCATACTCCTCACTTGTGTGGTGATCATTTCCATTCAGCAGTTGTTGGGGTCAAAGATAAATCTCAGAGGAACTAAGTAACAATGATCTGTTTGTCTCCACAAGGTCAGGGATGTTGGAAGCTGGAGTGGACAGAATTATTTCTCAGGTGGTGGATCCCAAACTAAACCACATCTTCAGGCCCCAGATAGAACGAGCAATTCATGAGTTCCTGGCTGCCCAGAAAAAAGAAGCTGTGCCCGCACCCCCTCCAGAGCCTGAGTGCCAGGACCCTCCCGCTCCATCCCAGGATGCTTCCTAAGGTCCGGTATCCTGTCTTTTGTCCAGGAGCATTCATCTCTGGCTTATAGATGTATAAAATGGATAGAAAAGGGCTAAGCTATTATTGGGGATCATATTTCTTACCTACTCAAAAGGTATTTACTGCAGATGGACTTGACTGTTGGAGTCGTTTTTCACAGAACTAATTTGTAGCATTTTCCTGTGTCAGATTTTTACATACCACTGGCGCTAAACATTTAAGTTACAAATAAATGCTTCATTAGACCAACTAGGATGATTGGTGTGCACAACAGAAATTCAAACGAGTCTTGTTTGTATGCAGTTGCTTCTGAGTCTTATTCCTGGACATAAGTTAAACTCAGGCTTATAATTTGAATATAAAATCAAACAATGCATTCTAAAGCGGCATCCTAAATGGGCTTAAAACAGACTCAGAGTCCCTACTGTATCTCCTATGTAAAGGAATTTGAGTTTACCATTATCGGTTACTGTGGGATTCTTCTGTTAGGCACACTCCCTTTTTTATTACATTTGGGATTTAATTAATTTTAAAAATCAACTGTTGATACACAAAACAGTGCTTTCTGCAGGCTTTGGGAGACATTAGGAAATCTGAGACGGTAGGAAAGGTGATCAGTAGGTGAGCTATGGGCTCTTAGCCCCGGTTAGTAATCACCAGGGTACGCCTGACCCCTCATTCTGCTTTTGTGTTTTGTTCGTAAGATTCATGAAGATGTCTTATTTTTGATAAGCATCAGTAAGTGAACAAAGCAAGAGCAGCAGGCTCGAGTGGGGCACTGAGTTAAGAAAGCAATTGTCTTTTTGTTCCTATATTGGGAGAAGACCTCCACTCCATTATGGAGTGTAAAACATTCAAGTCTTTCTAGTTTAATTGTAAATTCCTTTAGGAACATAAAACTAAATGTAGTCTCATATCAAAAGTCATTTTGATAATGATTCTTTTTTCTTTTTAGAATATGCCTGACACCTTTTGGAGGCTCTATTGAATTAATGGTGAAGAAAGGGATTCGGTTACATAAAAGTACAGCTTCAGAATGAAGACAGGCCAAGATCATCACTGATTTCAAGATTCAGCCTTGACTGTGGGGCAGTGTCCAGATGGAACAGGAAGCACGTTTGGCAGTAGAAAAGTTGGTTGTGTGTGCCCTGCGCATTGTGCTGCCACCTGACCAGGCTGGCCTGGGGGTGAGATCCAGTAAACACTACAGACATTCGAAGAAACACTACATCAACCTGGGGTTGTCTTGAAGCAAACCTTTATACTTGAACTTGGAGGCTGCATGTAGATTTTAGGGTTTGTGCTTGGGGATAAACAAAACTACAGTGAAGGAACGTAATCAGTCTCAAAGATGCAGTTCACAGCCTGACAGGGAAGGTTGCATTTGACAGAGCTCGTTTGATACTGTCTCTCAGAGTTGCAACCTAGAAAGTACAAGCCTGTTAGCATCAAATAGGTTTCAAGTTGTTGTAACCCACTTGTACAAAATCTTGTAATTTCAGTCTCCTTTCCCCTGGAAGACGTGATAAAACGTGGGACCCTAGAATGCGTGAGGAAGTGGGCATTAGGTGTGAGAAGAAGCTAGTGTAGGGTTTCTGGTCTTCTTCCTGCCAGGCAAGGGCTAGGGTTTATTTTTGGGTGTCTTTATTTTCTCATATTTTTTAGAAAAGTAAATGATCAATAAATGGCTTAAGTTTTGTAATAAAATCATTTGATACTCTTACTCTGAAGCTTCAACTGAATCCTAGACCCCAGGAATGTGAAGACTACCCTTTCTCCTCTACCTGCATGTTATGCCTGCGCCCAGCACATGAGCTAATGGTGGTAGGGGATTGTCAAACATAACGAACTACCAGCTCCCTGAAGCTGGCAGGCATAGATGGAAGTGGGCCAGCAGTTCCTCCCCTCCCCTGGGCCATCACTGACTCCAGTCTCTAGTTGAGGGCAGTATGTTATATCATTGTTTCTCAAACTTGAATGTACAGAAGGATCACCTGGGAGCCTCGGAAAACTGCGTATTCTAAGGACCCAAGTGTGTGTCTAACAAGCAGCAGGTGAGGTTGATGCAGTAGACCCTCAGCCAACACCGGATCGCAAGCCTTGAATGATACTCAAGGTCACTTCAAACTAAAGACTATTTGGTTCTTTGTGGAGTCTACTACTGGACATTGTTAATCTAGTAAGTTTTAACCGGTTAATTGGTTCCCTGTTATATGAACCACTTCCACCTTAACCATCGATACCCTTAGATTAGGACTGCCGTGCCATTCAGTGAGGCATTCGGGCAGGATGTGCCCTCGTTTTAAAGCAAGCTGACCCCGTGTTTAGGGCATGTGGCGGTTAATCTGAGCTGTGTTTTGCCTCCCACTTCCTGATGGGTATAATTCCATTTCCAACCGAAACAGGTCCTTTTCACTTTGGGATTCCACACTGAAGTCCTCATTGCCTGTGAAGGGGCCCTCCAGGTGCTGTCCACTTGGCTAACAGGTAAATGTGAAGTAAACCAGTCCTGTGTTTTGCAAAGAGGCTTCTCAAACTGGTGTTCACTCTTCAAGACAATGAGCCTTCAGTGGGAAGCTCCCTTCCCCAGAGTTGTCAGAGCAAAGCCCAGAGAGAGCTACCTACCTCCTTTCCGCCCCCGAGTGCCCAGCTGACCACATAACCGTATCGTTTGGGGCAGGCAATTTTTGGTCCATCTCAGTTCTCTTACTTTGCTTTTCCCGTTACTAGAGAAGAATGTACCAACTGATGAGAACACCCTAATTTTCACAGAATGTTAAATGCAAAGATATCAGCCTGCTTTTTTATCATTGTGGTAATATCCACTAAGTCACCTCGAATGAAGTCATCTAGTCTAAAAGATCAGTTTGCGGAGGTAGCAAAGCATCACTGCTGTCAGGACGGAAGACGGCTCTTAGCTGAGCCGGCCTGAAAGGGAAGAAGTGCCCGTCTTCCCTTGGGTGAACGTGCTTGCACTGAAAGGCTAGCGAGAAGAGTCAGCACAGCGCTTAGCAGGCTGGGTGGGCGAGAGCCTCTCCCCCCTCAGGAGGGGGTCACCTGCTAAGCCATTTGCATTTTCAAGCGTCCATATGCTGCGGGGTATTGGGTTAGTCATGCAGAGCCTAGGGAAATTCCTCCTTGAGGAAACAAAGCCACCAGAAATAACACTGCCCCTAAGCACCCTTGCTGTGTTCATTCCCACACAAGAACTCAGTTGTCAGAGACCTAAGGGTTTTTTCCCTATAGTTGGAAAAATGAATGCCATTTGCAAAAGCCCAGTGAAGCACAGAACTATCCTCAGTTGCTATAAATAAAATAAATTGCATTGATTAGTCACACCTGAGTTATGACTAATACACTTGTTAGTGGAGACCCTTGCTCCTGCATTTTTTCCAGTTACTGGGCTAAATGCTTGATTGGTATTATCCACCTTCTCCACCCACTCATGACTCTTTTTCTTGGCTTATAGAGAAGTTTGTGGCTCCTCTTAACAGATTTTCAGGCATTTTCTAATACAATTTCTGCCATTTAAGCTTAGCTTCTATTCGTTCTTCAAGGGGTCTAAGGGTCCCGTGCAGTCTTCATCGCAAGCAGCATCAGCTGAATGAATACTAAGGGCCCCAATACAGCGGTGCTTCTGGAAGGTGATTCTCCCCCAGGAGCACCAGCGTCAGCATCCCCCTGGAACTGTTCGGCATGCAGCGCCTATCCAGATCCGATTCAGAGACTTGGTGGGAGTGCGGGCGGTGCCCACAAGCCCTCCAGGTGATTCTGATGGACACTAAACATCATGACGCTTCAGGAAACCTTTTTGGAAAGCTGCTGATGTGGACTGGTAATGATGGCTTAATCATGATTAGTGGATGAATGTGTCTCTCAACTGTTTCAGGGGCAAGATCATTTCTTCGCAATTCTTCCATTAGTCCCTCGCAAGGACTTCGCTTTTGGATGTTTTGACTTCAAAGCGTCTGCATGTAACTTAGATCTCCTAAGCTTTCAAAAGCTGTAAGTGTCTTCTGAAGATGAGTTTGCTAAGCAGTTCAGAACATCGCCAGGAATTCTGCAGAGGGCTTTCATTGGCTATTAAAGGCAGAGGAGAGGTGCCTGTGGGGACCCAGCAAAGGTCAGGGCCTAGTCCGTGCCTGAGGCTGGCGCTGAAGGTCGGGTCTGAAGACAGTGCTGGGTCAGCACTGGTAGGGGACCAGCCCTGCCTCTCGTGGCCGCCCTGAGGTTGCCGAGACAGGGTGGGAAGCAGACAGGAAAGCTGGCAGAGCCACGCATTCACTGGCACTGTGCACATGCTGCCCATCACCTTACCTGTGGAGGAGACTGGAGGTCAGCTTTTATGGCCTTGTTATCAGGGGTGATAATCACCTGTGCTCTCAGATCTGTCACACGGCTGGAGATTAGCCAGTCTTCCTGAATCCAGTCCCCAAACCACCACTTGGCCATCCTTCCTGAAACACTGCTCTCACCAAGCATCTTCCTCACGAACCTTTGAAGGAAGAAGTAGATGAACTAGGCACCTACCAGCTGGCAGACATTTTTATGCATCATTTCATTTCATTCTCATGACCTTGTTAGCTAGCATTTATTCTCCATTTTCTGGATGAGGAAACTGAGACTCAGGTGAAGCAACTTATTCACGAACAACTATTAAGTGGGGCATCAAGGTCTGAACCCAAGCCTCTGAATTCAAAGCCCATGATTTTCTCCCCTTTGCTGCTCTGCCTCCCTACTACTTAACAGAGCAAGTTCATACTTGTCAAGTCTCTGGGGTCTACCTTCATTCCAAATGGAGACCAAATCAAATTAACTTGAACTCCTACTACATCTCAGCACATACCCCTTGGCCCCAGTCAACCTCTACTCCCCTCATTCAACAGGGCAAAGTTTGCAACCTGACAGGCCAATCTACTCTGCCCTCTGGCCAGGTTCCATCTGCCACAGAGTTGTGACTATTGTCTATCTACAGTAATTTGATTGATTGACTGAGTTACTTATTTTGTTTTTTACTCAAACAGATAATGTGTGTATGTGGGAAGACATTCCAAGGGCACAAATGGGTTTAACAGGGAGAAGCTTCCCATCAGTGTCCCTCCAGTCTCCCAGACACCCTTCCCAGAAGCAACTGCTATTACCAGATCCATACCTACCCCTCCAGAGATGGTCTGCATATTTAAGCATTGAAATTCTTAGATCCATCTTTAGCTGGGACGTGCTCCACCTCCAACTGTCCCCAGGAGAACTTCCTAAAAAGAAGAAGATAGCAGACTTGGGAGCTTTCAGTGCCAGCAGGTCTTAGGGGTGAGAGTGAAACAATGGGGAGAATGACAGCCACCTTCCAGAGTTACGGAGTCAGTGATGCGCAGTGATCAGAGTAAGAGGGGTTAGCCTGTTCTGAGTGCTTACCAGGGGCTGTACTCTGCAGCCACTCCACTGAAGGGCTTCCCTATAGGGTCTCCTATCCTGCACCATGGGCACGGCGCCATTGTCCCCACTGACAAACAAGTGCTCACGTGAGATCATGAGTGACACGTGTCAGAGCTGAGAGCCCAACCTGTTCAGTTCACCTCAAAAGCCTAGTTATTTTTCCCCAATTTTTTTGAGCTAAAATACACATAACAAAATTGACCATCTTAACCATTTTTAGGCATACAGTTTGCTGGCATTTTGTACATTCATAATGTTGTGCGACCATCGCTGCCATCCAGCTCCAGGGCTTTTTTACCTGTTTCCCAAACTGAAACTCCATACTCACTAAACACTAACTCCACATTCCCTCTCCCCATGGCCCCTGGCAACCTCCATTCTACTTTCTGCTGATGCATGTGACGACTCTAGGAACCTCACAGGAGTGGAATCAGACAGTATCCGTCCTTCCATGGCTGGTTTATTGCACTTAGTACCATGTCTTCAAGGCTCGTCCATGTTGTAGCATGTGTCCGAATGGCCTTCCTTTTCAAAGCTGAATAGTATTCCATGGCATGTATACACATTTTGCAAAGCTTCGCTTTTAACTACAACACTGAACAAAGGTCTGACTCTAAGTAAATATTTAATAACTTTTTTAAACGTTCATCTTTTTCCTCTGAAACAAATTCAAAGTTACAGAAAAGTTGCATGAATAGTACAAATGACTCTTTTTCCTGAACAACTTGAGAGAAGTTGTTGACCCAAAGCCTTATCACCACCAAGTACTTCAAAAGGTAATCCTACAGAGACCAGCATAAAAGCATCAGGAAATCCACATGAAATTACCATCTAGTTCAGAATCCCATGTGGCATTTATTCAGTTGTCTCAGCTCCTTTGTCTCCCTCACTCTAGAATAGTTCCTTTTAAAGATTACAGACCAGACTTTTTTACAGAATATCCCTTAAATTGGAGTTACCTAATGATGTCTCATGATGGGGTTCAGATTCTGCATCTTTGGCAGGAATATCATGGAAGTGAAGCTATATTCTTTTCAAAGCATCCTATCAGGTGCATGACTTAGATCTGTCCCTTTGTGGATGATGTTAACTTTGGTCACTTGATTAAAGAGGCATCTTCCAGGTCACTCTTTTGCCCCTTTGTAATAAATTAGTATTTTGTGGGGGGTACTTTAAGACTTTTTAAATATTCTGCTCTTCATCAAATGTTCACACCCAGTGATATTTCTTAGTTGAACTAAGTTATCATGGTGACAGTGGCCAAAGGGTAATACTCTAATTCCATCATTGCTTCTACATTTATAAGTTGGCATCCTACTATAACAAAAAGCTTTCTCTCACCCCCATTTATTTATTCACTTATTTATTTATCGCTGTATGGACCCATGGAGCCCTGATTTATTCAATAGGTTCCATAATCTAGTGCCATCATGATAACATCTTTTGATGTTCAATTTGTCCCAGACCTGGCCGGGCTTTTGTGTCTGTTTGCCATTTCTCCATCTCCTTTCGAACAGTTCCTTACTTTCTGGCACAAGGAGATGCTTTAAGCTTGTCTTGTACTGCCCCGCCTTGGACGCTGCCATTTCTCCAGGGAGCCTTGATTCCTTTGGTGTTTAGAGATTAAATCTAGGTGCTAAACGTGCCACTGCTCCAAGGCCCTCTTGCAATGCATCCTAGTTTCTTCCCTTTAACTGTAATTCCTTTCCTGCCATTGGATAAGTCACCTTCTACACAGAACCAATCTTCCATCACCGCCATTGCCCCCAGCCCACACAGATGTCCCCTCATGCATCCTGGCTCTGTGCCCCATGCTGGTCTAGGCGCCCCCTGCTGCCACCTCCGTGGATGCTCACCTAGCAGCGCAGTAACTATCTGGAAGCCTCTGACCAGATCCCTACTTCAAGGTCACACCGTATGAACTGACAACAACTTCTGGAGAAGGAGCTGGCCGGGGTGTGGTAACAATGAAGAGCTGAAGCGGCTGAGGCTGCGGATGGAGCAGGTGGGTCAGCTGACTTCAGGCATGGCTGCAAGAGGAAGCAGTCGGGTCACTCCTGCCTGTGTGATACAGCAGAGCCAGCACAGGCTTGGGAGGCAAGCCAGCCCCTCACTTTCTCTGTGTTTGTGCCTCCTTACCGTCTCTACCCCATGCCCCATCTGCTTTCTGTGTCTCAGTGTCAGGCCCTCTGGTAGCAGGCTGCCTATCTTTCTAACGCCTGTCGACAAGCTAGACCTCCTCGAACATTCCCACCAGATTTGGTGAAAGTTCTGGCAGCCAGCTTCACAAGGTGTGGAAACCAACAGAAAATTATTTATATTCCATAAGTTATTAATAAGCTAGGAGTTTACTGGTTTCCATTCCAAGCACAAGTCTCTCTATAAACACGTGGGCACAGGTGGGTGAAAACACAGCACACATTATTGGATGAAATCACCTTGAAAGGATGACTGTGCACGTCATTCCATGTCTCCTTGCGGTCTGCAGTTGTGAAATGCATCCCATCTGACCTGGAGACCCAGGACCACCTCTGTCCTGCCTTAGCCTACTTCCCATCTCCCCACGAGGAAGATGAAGTGGTCCTTTATCATCCAAGGATCCTTGGGCTCAAATACTGACACAGAGCTCCAGGACGACAAGTTGGACCACCCAGGGGCTGTGTTTGCCCAAGTCAGTGCTAAGATGATAAGGCCTTGAAGCAAAGCCAGCTTTAAGAAGGCCAGCTCTGCCTGTTTCCCGGGGTCTCAACCCCAGTATTGGGACTTACCAGTGAGATGCAAGGCCTCTCCCACCTGAGGCAGAAGAGAAGGAGAAATAAGGACAGCAAGAAAGGCACATGGATCCCAGAGCCAGAGTGAAGCCGGACTGAGTCTGGGAGCCTGTCAGGACATGTCAGGCCAGAGAAAGCCCCGCAATGGGTAGCCACAGGAGAGGGGGGCCAATGTGTAAGCAGAGAAGAAGGAGAAAGAGGAGGCCCAGGCCTGCCCTGAGGTTGTACTGTGACCACTCCAGTCTCATGAGATGGTCAGAGGAAGTGATGAGCAAGGACACCGGACCTGTGAGTGGAGACCAGTGCCTCCCTGCTAGCCCTGTGGCCCAAGGAAGGTCCTGGAATTTGACCAGTTCCAACAGGGCTCCATACCCCAGGCGAGAGGGGGTCCCCTTGGTGGGATCAGCCCCATGGTGGAGTGCAAGGAGGCAGGAGCGGGCCTTCTGCAAATCTGCGGAGCGCTGTCGTAAGAGATGGAAACGGGAGGCACTGGGTTCCCGGCAGCTGCCCCTGAGGACTGTGAGTGCCCCACGGTGGCACTGATCACGCACGCCAGCCCATCCATCTGTGAGCAGTGCCAGCCGCGTCCTCAGGGACAGGGCTGCCCCACCCAACCCCTGCCTCTGTCATCCAGCAGCTTTTCTCGTTCGGTGGGCTCTGAGGCGTGCTCTGTCCACGGCCAGCTCTGTGGGGACAGAGGAGGGATAGGAAGAGGAAATGGTGGAGAGCAGGAATCTTGGGAGCACGGGTCACTTAGCTCACTTCTTCCATCATTTATCAAACGAGACGGTGCCTGAGAGCACTGGCCTGGGCAGGGCACACAGTGGGTGCCCGCTCGGTCTCAATGCAGTTCCTGCAGTGGCAGGAGGGGTGTAGCTGCTGTTCATGCCTCCTCTGGCCACTGAAACAGCCAGAATGCAGAGTGGCCATTATCCCTCATTTTACAGATGGAGACACAGGGGCTCAGAGCTGTGAAGCAGCCTGGCCAGTATGGAGTAAGGACTTAAATAACAGTAGCTGTTACTATTATTTCCGGTCTGTTTCACTCTCTGCTGGCCCCGGATCCTGGCCTGACCTTGCCCTCTGTCTCACTTTTTGTTCCCAGTTTTCCACCCGGTGTGGCCTGAAAGCTGTCTTTGTGGGGCAGCCACCCAGGCCCAACCACAGCGTCAGTCTCATTGGTGCCACCACTATAAACAGACAGAGGCGATGGAAGTAAACACCCTCTCCCTGGTGGCCCTGGAGGCTGCTGCCCTCACAGGAGGTCAGCTGGAGGCTGGCAGCCTGGCCTGATGCAAATAAGAACCAAGCCCAGGGACAGGGCAGGCCTGGAAAGACCCTTGGCCAGGAAGAGCAGCAAGCAGGGTGCTGAAGCCAAAGGGCATCCATGCCATGTCCCCGGCTTCTGTATCGCCCGCCCCCAGCTGGGCCAGGCCATCACCCTGCCCCGGGCTCTTTGCTCTTCTTTCATCTGACCTGTCACCTCCCCACAGTGAGCACCTGGTGCTCCACTTGCCTGGGCCCCAGGTGTGACCAGAGCAGCAGGACTGGCGGAGAGCTCACCCCAGGCACCTGACGCGCACCATCTCGTGAACACCTTCAGCAGCCCAATGGGGTCGGTGCCATCACAGACAAAGAGACTGAGTCTCAAATCACAGAGCTGGTGAGGGACAACTAGAATCAGAGTCCAACTCAGCCTCCAAACCTCAGCCTTCACCCCAGCTGCATGCTAAAAATCACTGCTTTCCACCCTGGAGTCAACCCTCAGCTTCTCGGGTTCTGCCCTAACCCTTCTTTCTCCAGCACCAAACACACTCCCAACACCCCAATGAAACAAAGCACATTCGCTGAATGTCTCTGCAAATGGGTATAGAAACAAGGGTTAGAGTGGGAAATGTTTCCCTGGAGGAGGAGGAGTGGACTGGGCACGCATCAGTATCCCACGCTGCTCGGCAAGCACTAACCCATTCCACCGTCAAACCACCCAGTAGGGGTGGAGGCCAGATTCTCATTTTACAATTGAAAAAACAAAGACTAGAGGTTAAGTAAGGTGCCCAGGGATCACACCACTCTTAAGAGGCGGGGCTGAGTGTATTCCTGGGGCCACGATGCTGACACTCCACTCCGCCCCTCTGCATGGTGACGACCATGGGGAGGGGGCAGGGTAATGCCATCCCCTCTGTGCGGCCAGCGCCCCTAGCAGACCTGGCAGAGTACTGGAGATCAGTGGACGCACAGGTCAAGAAATCAATTGTTTCTTACACTCCCTGAAGTTCTAGGAGCATGGTGTAGGTGTTAAAAGCATGGACCTTGGGCCCACACTGCTTGGATTCAGGGTCTAGATGGCTCCCTACCAGGGGCATGTTCTTAAGTGAGTTACTTCACTCTTCTGCCCCTCAGTTTTCCCATCGGTAATACGGGGATGCTAACAGCACCTGCCTTGTAGGCACATGAGGAGGCAGTGAGTCAGCATTTGCGACATTCTCAGAACATTTCCTGGCACAGAATGAGATCCAAATAAGTATTCATTAAATATGTAATATTTATATAAATATATAAAGTTACATGTTATGAATATACTTTATACACACATATTTTATACATATATTTATATAATTTATAGTAGTTATATTATTATATCTAATATATAATTTATTGTTATTATATTGTTAGTTGTGTGATTCATATATATTTATATATAATGTATATTTGTGTATTATATATTACTGTATAGATACATATTATATAATATATATTTACTGCCTCTGTGAGCCTGAGAAAGTTCTCTCTCTAATGCTCATTTTCCCCATCAATAAAACAGGGGTCATGATATATATCTCACAGAATTATCAAAAGTGTCAAATGATGAAAAAAAATGTAAAAGTGCTTTATAAACTGTAAGGACTATACAAGTGTAAGATAACCATTGATATTACAAGAGCACACAACCCACTGAGATGTGCATGATTAGAAGATACAACAATCACTTTATACTAAAGGTGGTTAAAATATTGGAAAGATAACCTCACATTTAAAGGATGAAAGTATTGATAGAAGTTTGGTGACTAAATATTCACTGGCTTTGAAGATTAGGCACTGAAAATTCATTCCTGTGTAAGGTCCTTTCACATGGACTGGCTGTGAGCCCCTTAGAATGCACACTATACATTCTATGTGTCAAAATGAACGACTGTACCTGCCATCTGTATCAGAATTAGATGAAGAGTAAGGCAGTTATTTGGAAACTACATACAGTGGATGGTGTGATTCTAACTTGCAGGAAGAACTGAGGTAGAGAACTCTCGTACCTGGTCAGTGTAGGGAATGTGGAGGAAGATGCATTTTTCGGAGAGTTGACGAGTTCTGGAACACCCACACCAGCAATCTCCTCTATAGCCTTCAGAACACTGTCTGGGTGCTCCAGGTAGATGCTATATTGAGAGCCAAAGGAATATGAACACATGCTACAAAATTCTTAAATTGTGGTTTCAATCTGCATTTCTCTGATGATTAGCGATGTGGAGCATCTTTTCATGTGCCTGTTGGCCATCTGAATTTCTTCTTTGGAAAAGTGTCTATTCATTTCCTCTGCCCATTTCTTAATTGGATTATTTGCTTTTTGTTTGTTGAGGTGCGTGAGTTCTTTATATATTTTGGATGTCAACCCTTTATCAGATACTCCATTTAAGAATATATTCTCCCATACTGTAGGATGTCTTTTTGTTCTACTGATGGTGTCCTTTGCTGTACAGAAGCTTTGCAGCTTGATATAGTCCCACTTGTTCATTTTTGCTTTTGTTTCCCTTGCCCGGGGAGATATGTTCATGAAGAAGTCACTCATGTTTATGTGCAAGAGATATTTGACTATATTTTTTTCTAAGAGTTTTATGGTTTCATGACTTACATTCAGGTCTTTGATCCACCATGAGTTTACCTTTGTGTATGGGGCTAGACAGTAGTCCAGTTTCATTCTCTTACATGCAGCTGTCCAGTTTTTCCAACACCAGCTGCTGAAGAGGCTGTCATCTCCCCATTGCATATCCAAGGCTCCTTTATCAAATATTAATTGACTGTATATGTTTGGGTTAATGTTTGGATTTTCCATTCTGTTCCACTGGTCTGTGTGTCTGTTTTTGTGCCAATACCAAATTGTCTTGATTACTGTGGCTTTGTAGTAGAGCTTGAAGTCAGAGAGTGTAATTCCCCCTGTTTTATTCCTCCTTCTCAGGATTGATTTGGCTATTCGGCGTCTTTTGTGGTTCCATATGAATTTTAGAATTATTTGTTCCAGTTCATTGAAGAAAGCTGTTGGTAGTTTGATAGGGATTGCGTTGAATCTGTAGATTGCTTAGGTAGTATAGCCATTTTGACAATATTTATTCTTCCTAGCCAAGAGCATGGGATGCATTTCCATTTGTTAGTGTCCTCTTTAATTTCTCTTAGGAGTGTCTTGTAGTTTTCAGAGTACAGGTCTTTCACTTCCTCCGTTAGGTTTATTCCTAGGTATTTTATTCTTTTTGAAGCAATTGTGAATGGAATTGTTTTTCTGATTTCTCTTTCTGTTAGTTCATCATTAGTGTATAGGAAAGCAACAGATTTCTGTGTGTTAATTTTGTATCCTGCAACTTTGCTGAATTCAGATATTAGTTCTAGTAGTTTTGGAATGGAATCTTTAGGTTTTTTATGTACAGTATCATG
>JAVSCE010019238.1:0-114210 GCA_032199065.1 Smutsia gigantea | reverse complement strand
AAAGCCTTTGTTGTCTTCATTGGGACCCCCTACCAGGGCAGAGGTTGGGCAGTTTTTTTCTTTGAAAGTTATCTTCCTCTTTCCCCTGCTGCTCATGTCTGTCTTTCTACCCAACAGTTTCACATAAGCCACTTTAATGCTGTGGGAAAGTATAGGTTTTAAGGGCTCTGGCCGTGCAATAGAGAGTTCTTCCAAGTTATTGTAAATATAATCACTTTCTTGTATTTCCTACCGTCCAAATTGATTCTTAAATGTGATCCTTTGGCCTCTTGACAATGCCAAGAAAGTCTACTTTCTGAATAAATAGAGGACAGAATACACATGTGGCTTACACAAGATCCTACTTGATTTGTAACAGGTGTGAGAACAAAGTATAGATTCTCTGATCTCCATCCTAGAACTTGGTGCCTAGCAAGACTCTCCTTCAGGTGTTATAGCAGAAAATCAAGCCCTGTATCAGAAATGGAATTACCTCTACAGAAACATTCCTCTCTGAGAAGTTAGTCTCTCTCATTTGTTGAATTCATTAGGTGGCCCTTCTAGATATGTGAGATAACAAAAACCATACATGGGTCTCTGCCCCCCAGTTCCTGGCACAGAACTTCTAAAACCCTTGGAATTTCTTAAGCAAGGAGAGCAATAAAAAGTGTATTTTGTTATGCTAATTATGTAATTTTGGAACTGCACTTAAGAACCTGGGCTGGTTGCCAGGGAACCAACCTGCAGACTAGAGGGTTGGAGCTTTCCGTTTCCCTCCAGAACTCCTGGGAGGGAAGACAGGCTGGAAGTTGAATCAGTTGCCAATGGCCAGTGATTTAATTAATCATGATGGTGCAATGAAGCCTCCATAAAACCCAAAAGGACAGGGTTTGGAGAGCTTCCTGGTTGGGGACCACAAGGAAGTGCTGGGGGAGTGGCTAACCTGGAGAGGGCATGAAAGCTCCCATCCTGCCCTTATACTTTTGCCCTTCTTTTCTCTTCCATCTGGATGTTCAACTGTATCCTTTATCATTGGTCACATCCTCTTATAATAAACCAGTAAAAGTAAATGTTTCTTTGAGTTCTATGAGCCACTCTAGTCAATTAATCAAACCTGAGGAGGGATCATTGGAACCTCTGATCTATAGCAGGTTGATCAGAAGCCTGGGTGACAACCACGGCTTGCAGCTGACATCTGCAGTGCACAGGGGGCAGGCCTGAGGGACTGTGGAATCTGATGTTGTCTCCAGGTACACAGTGTCAGAGTTGAGTTGAATTCTTGGAACCCCTGTTGGTGTCTGAGAATTACTTGTTGGTGTGGGGTAAAGCCTCTGCACATTTGGTGACCGGTGTCAGAAGTGACGTGTTCTGTGTAAAAGTAAAGGAAACTCACAGGGGAGATATACACAGCAACAGCCTGAACTGAGGTTTTCCCCTTTTTAAAATGTGAAAAATTCTGAGGATACAGACTAGTTGCAGCTTTCCTCTAAGTGGAAGCAAAGTTTACCAATGACTTCACTCCACCCCCACTTTGGTAAGCAGAATTCTAAAATGACCCTTGCCTTTGAATAACTTCCTTTCCTTGGGTGTATGGAGAACATGCGATTTTATTATGTGGCACAGTTGACCTTAAGTCAAGGGTAGATTATGCCAGTGGGCCTAACCTAATCACATGAGTCCCTTAAAAGCAGAGAGTTTTCTCCAATTGGTTGCAGAAGTCAGAAAGAGTAGAAGCACAAGGAGGATGTATTGCATCTTTGCTGGCTTTAAAGATCAAAAGGGCCTAAGATCTATCTCTAGATGCTGAGAGCACCCCCAGCCAACTGTTCATACAAACAGGAACCTCCATCCTAAAGCCACAAGAAATGAAATTCTGCCAACAACCTGAATGAGCCCAGAAATGAATTATTCCTCAGATCCTGTCCATGAGAATGCAGCTTGGCCCACATCTTGGTTTTATCATTATAAGACACTAAGCAGAGAACCCACCCAAACCCATCTAGAGGCTGACATACAGGACTTGAGATATTTTAACACTTTGTGCAATGTTAACAAAAATATGTTGTTTTAAACCACTGGTTTGTAGCAATTTGTCATGTAGCAATAGAAAATTAATACAACCACTCTATTAGAGACACTGAATTTTAGAACCAATTACATATGTAGTATATATGTATATATATATATTTCATGGTAGAACACAAATAATTGAAAACTTGAAGTTCAGAGGGGAAAACTAGCTAACTAGTTGAGAGTTCAGAACATACAGATGTGGAGGATTTGCACCTTATCAAGTATTACATTTTAATATTTGACAAAAATGTTAATGTGTATATGGAATGCCTGTCTCGAAGGATGTGCTTAAAATACATTGCTAATGTCTTCCATACAAGTATTTAATAATATGTTTTGTAGCTTTTAGATACTTTTCTTAGGCACAGATACCTACCTGGTCTACTGGAGTCTCCACTGATATGAAGCAATATGCTAATACCCTTATTAAGTCATGTAAGTCATAGTAATTCAAATTAACTTGTAAGAGGCAAGTTTTCCAATCTTGTCATTTTGATCCAGCATTATCTCTGTTGGAAAGTCACTAAAGAAAATGGCTTTCAGAGTCCAATGAACTGAACTTCTTATTTTTGAAGCTTGTTATTTTCACTGGTTCATGGGAAAAAATTCATTCAATAAGATAAAGTTGCATTTTCTCCCATTCATCCCTCTAGGTAATTCGTTCAATTGTTCATTCAACTCACAAGTACAGTATTAATTTCAGCTCCCCCCTTTTGTCTGCCAGACTCTTCCTGATTCTCCTCAGGGCTAGATAAGGCAGCCCCCATCCTTACTTCCATAATCTTATAGCAGCTCTCATTGACTTTTTAACTGATACCTTAAATATCTGTTTATAGCCAACCTCACTTTTTGGGAGTTCCTTGCATATCTTGTTCATTGTGTATTTCATGGACTTAGTCCAGAAGTGGACACATTGTATTTTTCAATAAATATTTGTTGAAAAAATAAATGTCAATTGTTGTTCTAGGCACTGGGAATAAGGATATAAAAGAGCATTTCGCTGCCTTAAATAGTTCATTCTCCAAGTACACATACTAAGCAAGAAGAATATTATTGCAAGGTGTGATATTTCCTTTGCAAGAATTATGAATGAGGTGCTTCGGGGCATCTAAACAGTCTGGGAAATGATCATAAATAGTGAGCAGAGGCTGGCCAGGTAAAGAAAGGGAAATAGACCTTCCAGGAAGAGATGGCATCAACTAATGTGGACAAGCAGGACGCAGCTGAGGCAGTCATAGAAATACCGGCAGTCACTCTGGGAGGATGGTGGAATGAAGGGTCACGGTGAGGGGTGGAACTAGAGGGATATGTACATACAGAAGTCGAACCTTGGAACGTTTTAGTACGCAATGGTGAGGAGCTTGGACTTTGTTCCTAGGATAATAGGGAACTAATGAGGAATTTTGAACTGAATATGATCTAATGTTCACAAGAATATAATCTAATGTTCACGGTGATAGAATGATCAAGTGACTGATATTTATAAATTCTGGCAAGAAAGAAGAGGACTTACCCTGACAGAAAGACAATAATTACCAGGAGTCAGGGCCAGGAAGTATAAATAGATCCAAGCCCCTGGCAGGTATGGGCTCTATCCAACCCTTGGACTAAGCTTTAAAGACTCCTGCTTGGAACATGAAGAGAACAATGAAAGATCCTAATTTGTCAGAATGGGGCAGTAACTCAGGCTCAAAAGAAGAAGTGATTACTCCTGTTCGAAGACCTGAATGAGGTACAGGGTGAGTGAGGGTGACTGTTCACAGAACCAAAATAGCACTCAGTCGACGGAGTGGAGACACGTGATCAGGGCAGCATTCCTAGCAAAGCCGACTTTACAAATCAGGGTTATGTAAATCCTCCCTAAATATATCAGTGAGCTTCTGTTAAATAACAAACCATTCCAAAAGCTAGTGGTTTAAAACAACAACCATTTCTTTAATCCAGTTCAATGGGTTAGCAGATTGTGTTCTGATGATCTCACTGGGTTCATTCCTGAGTCTGTGTCAGTTGTGAGACAGCTAGATAGCTCTGCTTCTGGGGCTTGGCTGGTTTCTGGGTGGATCAGGCATCTCCCATAGTTCAAATGGCTAGCACAGGCTTGTTCACAAAGAGCTCAGGAACCCAACAGAGCAAGAAAAAGCATAAAGAGTCTCTTGGCATCCAGAGTCAGAACTTATACAATTTGTGTTTCTACCTTCTAGTGTCTAAAGCAAGTTAGAGCATTTCAAATTCATGGAGTCAAGAAATAGGCAACACTCAATTGATGAAACAGCTTTGTAAGGGCATGGAAGCAAGAGAGAAGACTTGGTGGGTTTTTCTTTTTCTTTTTTCAGTCTTCCACATTAACTAAGAGAAAGACAAGTCCTTGATGTTCAGAGGAGGAGACAGGTTAGGTGGCTATAGATGAAGAGCAGAGAGTCAAGCAGTGTAGTCCAGACAAGCCTTATCTGCATCTGGGGCTACCCAAATCCAGACATGCTGCAGCTGAAGAACATTTAGAGTCTTACCTAGCCCTAGATACAGTTTTCCTGGGTATGTCTGAACAAGATTTATGGCCTAAAAAAAAGCTTTATCTATAAGAAAAACACTTTTTCCATTTCTCTGAAGAGAAACATTGGTAACATTTTATTGTCACCTCAAAAAAAACCTGGAAAGAATGTGATACAGAAAGTGAACATTTTGAAGTAGGGAGAAGAGATCAGGGATGAAGGGAACTGTTTTTCTAGTGCATTGGCCCTCAAAGAGTGGTGCATCAGAACAGAAGCATCACAATACCGGTAAGTGTATTAGAAATGCAGAAACTCAGGCCCACTCTTGACTTCCTGAATCAAAGTCTGTATTTTAACCTGATACCCAGGTAATTTATATATATATATATGTTAAAGTTTGAAAAGGCACAGATCTTATGGGTTGACTAGGTAGTTTAGTATTCACAATACTGAAAAAGGGCTCTAAGGTGTGTGTGTGTGAGAGAGAGAGAAAATGAGAACTAGAGACATGGAAGTGTGGCTGTAAATCTACCAAAAGGAAAGTCAGCTGAATGCCAATAAAAACCACCCATTTCAGTCTTACTTGGCAATTTGTATTGCTTCTTGATCATACCACATTTTAGCTACATACTACTTCAAACACTTTGTGTGAAAAGGGCACCGTTTTTACACTCAGAAGACTTTATGCCAAATTCCAGGTGCATAGCTTATTAACTAGGTTAACTTTATCTTCAAGGTCTGAATTTAAACACTGGGCCAGTGTCTCTTAGGGTTCACTGCAAAGAAACAGGAAACCTTCTATATTTCCAAGTATAACTAGACTTACAGGAGATAGAATGATTGGCTCCAATTCGCCACACTTTTGCTGTGACATCATTAGCAGTGTATGTTCCAACCATGTGCTTTTCTCCAAGGACTCCTAGAGTCATTGTACTCCCCCTTAACCAAACCTGAATAAAATGCACAAAAAAAATCAATTACTGTATCTCTGTGCTAACGTGCAAAACATAACAGAGGGGAGCCTGTATGAACTTGTCAGTAATTTTTATAGAAAATACACACACTGTGGTTTACACCTGGTTTTGGTTATGCTAGCTGAGTTTTTCTTATTCAGCTTGATCACACTGCTTGGTTTTAGCAGTATGACCAATGGCATATAAAAATTCTTTCTTTCTCAAATGAGACTGGCTTCTTTGAAATCAACATATCTCACACATCTCTTGATGGTTTATGAACCACAGTCAAGTTTATCCTGTTGGTCCTCTCTAATCTGCCTGTGCATTCTTACTCCTAAGACCCCTCACCATTATTAAAGCCTTACATGAATGTATTCTGCAGTCTCATGGGTCTTTTCAATTATTTGAACACCTGCGTTGAACACCATTGGCATAACATCTCCACAAAGCATGCCCAACCAGCTCTTGGCATTGAGCTTGGCCGTGGAAGGTGCACTGTCCAGCGGTATGCAAAGTTAACAAGGGACCAGTTCTGAACCAAGGGTTTAAGAGCCCTTGCATATTTCTGTCTGCCCCCTTGTACTTCTGTCACTGCCAGAAGAAGACTTCCCACCAGCTTGGTAGCTGCCCCTTCCATATGAACCAGAGATTACACACACGTGGAATGGAGTTGTCCAAGCCAAGCCCAGCTGGACAGACAGTTTGAAGCAGAACTACACTGCTTAGTCATACACTTAGTTTAAGTCAGCCAGCCCTAGGCAAAGTGCAAGTGCATAAACATAGGTGGTTGTTGTTTTAAGCCCCTAAATTTTGGAGTAGATTTCTTTTTTTTTTCTTTTGTCATCTTTTCCCTTCTCTATATCTTTTCTTAATTAAAAAAAATTTTGGTATCATTAATATTGGAGTGCATTTCTAAGATGCATTTGTGAAGAAAAAACTAACTCATACAGGTCTGAATATAGAAATTCGATGCTTATAAACTTGTTGGAAGGGCTGGGAAATCACTAAACTTTAAAGGAATACTCAAAGAAGAGGCAATTAGGAAGCTGGAATGGGCATCCAGATGTCAGAAAGCTCCAGGAAACCACTGCTCTACAACCCCCCAAACCAGTAACTAACAGGGAAATGGGAGTGGTGTTTCCACATAAAATCCATATTTGCAAGCTATCCATGTTGGAGGAAAAATGACTGCTACTTCCCTTCCACCTTCCAAATCTTGTGTAACTGCATCCAGCTGGTACAACCCTTTTGACAAAGGAGGTGAGAAATGTAGTTCTTGGATTTTATTTCCTACACAATAGTCACTAAAAGGAGCTAGGAATAAATGTAGAGGGCGTGTGAACATTTTCCAGGGAAGTGTTATAATTACTGTGTCTACAAAGTTCTTGTAAGAATTTAGTAAGCAGTATATATAAACTGCTTGTAATTTACAATTATGTAACTATAGGAGCTAAAACAAAATGGCACCATTAAAAATGGAATCAATCTTCAAACTGATTTCCTCATTTCAGTAAATACTCCTTTTAGTTTGGAAAGGTCTAATAATGGGCATTTTGTCTGAGAGTGAAAGGCCAGCACAAATAAGGACTCGAGAGAATGATTTTTAAAAAGAGAGTTAAATTGCTTGATTTCAGTAAAGTAGAAAAGACTTGTAATTTGTTTCATGGGGGCTCAAGAAGGGGGTTTTGGTTACTTTGGGATATGAGGAAGAAAATGCGTGAGGAGAGCTGAGAGAGTGAGAAGAGACAGAGAACACAGGTGTTCGGCTAATGGGGGAGTAGCCAGGGCTTACAAAAGGAAATTAATTTTCTAGGGAGGAACTGAATGGCAAAATTCAGGATATTTGATACTTTTATTTCTTCTCTTTGCTTAAGTTCTTACCTTATCTTACCTTCAGCAAAAGGTTGTTACACAATAGCCTTCTGTTCACAGCACTACAAGTCATGAAGGTGAGGGGGCCACTTAAAGAACAAAAGGGGGACAGCAGCCAAGGGAGGGCTTGGCAGACAGGAATCCATAGCTGCGATAAGAATAGAAAAGCAAGGCAAGGATAGAGGGAGGCTGGAGCTTTGATCTCCCCTCAACCCCCAGGCCTCTGCTCCCAGGAAACCACCAGGAAAAGGTAAATGCCATCTTTAGAATCTTAAAAAACGTAGACAAGGGGTTTGTGCTTTCCACTTTTGGATGACATGAAGTATGAATTACTTTATTTGGCCATTAAAGGAAAGGGAGACCCCAGAATCCTGGAAGTCTTAGGTACTATTGGACTACGAAAGCTAGTACTGTATTTATGAGCAATAAAAGAGAATAAATTCCAATAGGTTCAAAAGTGCTGGAAGATGCACATCCTATCATTATCCCTCATTTCCTATTACTAAATTATATAGAAGAGAAATGGGTATGTGATTAATGTTCAAGAAATATTTATCTTATTGATGATTAGGCATGAAAAGTACCAGAGTTATCAGAAGATATTTTAAATTTGTCCTCCATGAGGTATCCTGGACTAATCTAGGAATCACATTACAGATACCCTCTCTTGTAGATTACTACCTTAATCTTATCTCATTTGATATCTATGTATATATTTAAAGTTCTAGTTGACTTAGACAAGTTTAAACTGGGAAAAAGTAGGTCTGGTAAGATTTCAGGCCTTCAGCAACTAAAATATGTGTCTTTGTATAGGGAACAACAGAAAGAAAGAAAGAAGGGCATTTTTAGTCTTCATTAAAAAGCTAGGAAATATAGCCAGAGGGATGTGCTCTTAAGAATAATAATATGTGACTTTTGACCCCAGATCTTTAGATAATACACTATAAAGGTCACAGCTCATTTAACCCAAAGTGAAAAGAATAATTCTTCACCCCAGTTTTTAATTTAAAAATATCTTGCTTGCTCTTTCCTGAAAGAATGATTTCTTGGAAGAAGATAAAGCAGTTGGGTGACAGCCAGTTTTTCTCTGGCTTCTACTTGTCGATATGAAATTTATATTTGGGTGTTGAGTGAACCTTTGGGTTCAAGAAATACTGGTCAGAAATAAAAGGACAAAAAGCTAGAGAGCTCTCAAAACAGACAATAGTGGTTTGAGGTAGAAGGGATCCTTCTGGAGCTATCCCATTTATAGTCATTTCAATCAGTCATTGTACTTATTAATACCTCAATTCCAAGTAAGTTTCCTGACATCATCTCTTTTATGCAGAGTTGAAACTTCCTTTGATTAAACGAAGAAAAGGAAAAGAAAATGTTGTTTAATTTTCATCTAAGAGTTATCACACTGATTTCTCATCTTAGAGATCCTCATTGTCTTCTAGTTATATTTCTGTTACTATCACCCCTTAAAGACATGGATTCTATTTTAGATCTTTTATCTCTCTGCCAATGTTCTCTATATAGTAAGGACTCAAAAAAGTTCTGTTGTTCAAGATGATGATCTTATGACATTTCTCTGTCTCTCTTACTCTCATCTAATTGCCACTAACACCTCAAAATTTTCCAAGTCTGACATTTTGACTTCTTTCATTTCTCTTAATGGAACTTAGTACACCTGTACTAAAAAAAAAAAAGCATAATTCATTCAGGTCCATAGTTTGGTTTTGATTAAAATATGCTTAAAAAGAAGTATATGATATAGGTGTCTTTGTGACTGACCTCACATGTTGTGAGCTGCTAGGCAGTTAGGCTTAATGGATTCTTCTACTTGGATCATGGAAGGTGATGATGACTATACCACTGTTTTAGACAATTATGTACCTTGAACTTCACTCATTTCACCAATGAAATGTTATTTCTAATATTCCTTATGCTAATTAGTAAATACTTAGAATACTATAATATTTAAAGAGCATACAAAAACACAATTAGAGTAATAATTTCTAATTAAAGTCTTCCAAATGCAACCACTGTACTACATAGTATATAAGACAATGCTATATATTAAAGTTAAAATATTTAAGCACTTATGTCACACAATCCAAATGAAGTATTATGAATTAAATTACCACATAAATTTACTTGCATGGGGATTCAAACAATAGTTTGAACCCCAATCTGATTTTGATCACCTTGAAGATAGTAACCATGTTTTCTATTTGTTTAACATTCTTTTTGTGTTAAGTACCATATTAATATATAAATGAAAAACTATTACTGACTCAACATTTATTTGACAATGGAATAATAATGTGGGAGAGGAAATGAAGAGCAAGAATATAATAATTGTGTTGGAGAAAGATTCAAAGGCAATCCAGGGATCACAACAAAGCTTCTAATCACAGCAATATTGTTCAAAAAGGTTTGTCCCCACAAGAAATATGGTATTATCTAACAGTAAGTTATACGAGTTTGTCCTTTTTGCCAAAATATCTGAAAATCATCTTCATATTTGTCAAGGGTTCGCACCATGCATACTGAGGGAAAGGATAATAGCTCACATAATTTTATATTTTACCATAAAAATAAAAGCAATCGAGGATTAAAGATGGTGCCATGAGAGGTCAGACACAGGCTTTCTCCTAAACTGCGTATAATACGAAAATATAATTAACACAACTAATCCTGCAAGAGCAACAGGAAAAAGGACTGCGCCAGACTGCATACAACTGGAGAAAAGAGCAGACCTCACAGAACAGGGTAATGTACCAAAGCTGTGGCCCGGCGGGACCCAAGCCCTTCCCCCACCCCAGCTCACCTGTGGGAGGAAGAGAAATGGAGCAGGGAGGGAGTGGAGGCCTGAGACTGCTGAACACCTAACTCAACACCAAGGAAGACAACACCAAAGACATACAGTAATTAAAATGGTAAAGATCAAGGATAAGGACAGACTATTAAAATGAGCCAGAAAGAGAAATAAGATCACATAACAAAGGAAAGACCATCAGGCTATCATCAGACTTCTCAACAGAAACCTTACAGGCCAGAAGGACTGGCAGGGTGGATTTAATGCAATGAAGCAGAAGGGCCTTGAACCAAAATTACTTTATCTGGCAAGATTATCATTTAAATTTGAAGGAGGGATTAAACAATTTCCAGATAAGCAAAAGCTGAGAGAATTTACCTCCCACAAACCATCCCTACAGTGTATTTTGGAGAGACTGCTATAGACGGAAGTGCTCCTAAGGTTTAATAGCTGTCATCAGAGGTAATAAAACCACAGCAAAGAAAGAAAAACAGCTAATTACTAAGCAAATGCAAAATTAAATTAACTATCCCCAAAGTCAATCAAGGGATAGACAAAGAGTACAGAATATGATAACTAATATATAAAGAATAGAGGAGGAAGAAAAAGAAAAGAACCTTTAGATTGTGTTTGTAATAGCATATTAAGTAAGTTAAGTTAGACTCTTAGATAGTAAGGAAGTTAACCTTGAACCTTTGGTAACCACCAATCTAAAGCTAGCAATACCAATAAGTAGATTCCTATTGATAATCACCCTAAATGTAAATGGACTGTACGCACCAATCAAAAGACATAGAGTCACTGAATGGATAAAACAACAAGATCCATCTATATGCTGCCTACAAGAGACTCACTTTAAAACCCAAAGACATACACAGACTAAAAGTGAAGGGATGGAAAAAGATATTTCATGGAACTAACAGGGAGAAAAAAGCAGGAGTTGCAGTACTTGTATCAGACAAAATAGACTTCAAAACAAAGAAAGCCACAAGAGACAAAGAAGGACATTACATAGTGATAAAAGGGTCAATCCAATAAGAAGATATAACAATTATAAACATCTATGTGTCCAACACAGAAGCACCTACATATATGAAACAAATACTAACAGAATTAAAAGGGAAAATAAAATGCAATGCATTCATTCTAGGAGACTTCAACACTCCACTGACTCTGAAGGACAGATAACCAGACAGAAAATAAGTAAGGAGACAAAGGCACTGAACAACACAATAGAACAGATGGACCTAACAGACGTCTACAGAACTCTACACCCAAAAGCAGCAGAATACACATTTCCTCTCAAGTGCACATGGAACATTTTCAAGAGCAGATCATATTTTTAGGCCACAAAAAGAGCCTGGGTAAATTAAAAAAGATTGAAATTGTACCAACCAGTTTCTCAGACCAGAAAGGTATGAAACTATAAATAAATTATGCAAAGAAAATGAAAAATCCCACAAACACATGGAGGCTTCACAACATGCTCCTGAATAACCAATGGATCAATGACTAAATAAAAATAGATCAAGCAATATATGGAGACAAATGAAAACAATAATTGAACACCACAAAATCTGTGGGACGCAGTGAAGGCTGTGCTAAGAGGAAAGTATATTGCAATACAGGCCTATCTTAGGCAAGAAGAACAATCCCATATGAGCAGTCTAAACTTAAATTAACAAAACTAGAAAAAGAAGAACAAATGAGGCCCAAAGTCAGTAGAAGAAGGGACAACATAAAGATTAGAGGAGAAATAAATAAAGTTGAGAAGAGTAAAACAATAGAATCTATGAAAGCAAGAGCTAGTTATTTCAGAAAATAAACAAAATAGCTAAACCCCTAGCAAGACTTATCTGAAAGTCTACTCACATAAACAGAATCAGAAATGAGAAAGGAAAAATCACTAAGGATACCACAGAAATACAAAGAATTATTAGAGAATACTATGAAAAATTATATGCTAACAAACTGGATAACCTAGAAGAAATGAACAACTTTCTAGAAAAACACAACCTTTCAAGGCTGACCCAGAAAGAAACAGAAAATCTGAACAGACCAATTACCAACAATGAAATTGAACTGGTAATCAAAAACCTACCTAAGAACAAAACTCCTGTACCAGATGGCTTCACCGCTGAATTTTATCAAACATTTAGTGAAGACCTAATACCCATCCTCCTTAGGGAATGCTTCCAAACTCATTCTGTGAGGCCAGCATCACTCTAATACCAAAACCATCCAAAGACACCACAAAAAAAGAAAATTACAGACCAGTATCCCTGATGAACATAGATGCCAAAATACTCAACAAAGTATTAGCAAACCAAATTCAAAAATACATTGAAAAGATCATCCATCATGATCAAATAGGATTTATTCCAGGGATGCAAGGATGGTACAACATTTGAAAATCCATCAACATCATCCACCACATCAAATAAAAGAAAGACAAAAACATCATCATCTCCGTAGATGTTGAAAAAAGCATTTGACAAAATTCAACATCCATTCATGATAAAAACTCAACAAAATGGGTATAGAGGGCAAGTACCTCAACATAATAAAGGCCACATATGACAAACCCACAGCCAACATTATACTTAACAGCGAGGAGCTGAAAGCTTTTCCTTTAAGATCAGGAACAAGACAAGGATGCTCACTTTCCCCACTTTTATTCAACATAGTTCTGGAGTTCCTAGCCATGGCATTCAGACAGCAGAAAGAAATAAAATTCATCCAGATAGGCAAGGAAGAAGTTAAACTGTCCCTGTTTGCAGATGACATGATATTGTGCATAAAAAACCCTAGAGAATCCACTCCAAAACTACTAGATCTAATATCTGAATTCAGCAAAGTTGCAGGATACAGTATACACAGAAATCTGTGGCATTCCTATTACTAACAATGACCTAGCAGAGAGAGAAATCAGGAAAATAATTCCATTCACAGTTGCATCAAGAAGAATAAAATACCTAGGAATAAACCTAACCAAGGAAGTGAAAGACCTATACTCTGAAAACTACAAGACACTCATGAGAGAAATTAAAGATACCAATAAATGGAAACACATTCCATGCTCATGGATAGGAAGAATTAATATTCTCAAAATGGCCATCCCGCCTAAAGCAATCTACAGATTCAATGCAATTCCTATCAAAATACCAACAGCATTCTTCAATGAACTAGAGAAAATCATTCTAAAATTCATATGGAACCACAAAAGACCCCAAATAGCCAAAGCAATCCTGAGAAGGAAGAATAAAGCTGGGGGGATTATGCTCCCCAACTTCAAGCTCTACTGCAAAGCCACAGTAATCAAGAGAATTTGGTAGTGGCACAAGAACAGACCCATAGATCAATGGAACAGACTATAAATGTTGAACCACTGTGTTGTGTATTTGAAACCAGCATGAGATTGTATATCAATGATACTTAAAAAAAAAAAAGCACATTGAAGAGAAGACAGAAAAAAAATATTAGGCATACTTGTATATCTAGAATAAAGAAATAAAATATCATTGTAAGCTGATACATTTTAAATCAAAAGAGAAATTATTTGAAATTTATGTAATTAATCAGAACCTCTGGTTATACAGCCTAGGTATTAGCATTTTTTAAAGCTCCACGGGTGACTCTAATGTACAGCCAAACAAGAGGTGGGGATCTGCGCGACACTGGGCTGAGTTTAGGAGACACTGGCACTCTTTAGTTCAGTGCTTCTCAGCTATGTGTACTGGAGAATCATCTGGGGATCTTATTAAAATGCAGATTCTGATCCAGCAGGACTGGGGTGAGACCTGAGATTTTGCATTTCTAGAAAGCTCCCAAGGCCTTCCGATGCTGCTGGTTTTCAGGCTATACTTTGGGAAGAAAGGGTTTCACCTAGTGTTTCCCAAACACTCAACATCATATCCCTTGCCAGGGGTGTTAACCACACAGATGCACAGGGACCTCCCTGGAGATTTCTGATGCACAAGGTCTGGGCATCTCTGGGTCTCTTACTTCTCCCCTCCAAGTCCCTAGTACTTCAGCCAACTTGAATGCTCATTCTTCCCCTCACATGTGCCAAGGTTTCTTCCCTGTGGAACAAGATTAGTTCACAACATTTCCACTATCTTTATGCACATTTCCCCCAATCCACAGAATGTAATAATAATAATGATGATTGTAGACACTTGTTGAGCACTTACTGTGTGCAAGACATTGTACTGAGTTTATGGGGCATTCTATCATTTTAACCTCACTCCTTATGAAGGAGATTTTTTCATTATCCCTATATCCTACTATAATAATATATCCTATATTAGGGTATAATAATATATATATTATATTATATATATATTATATTATCCTATTATGAAAATATATCCTATAATAGGATATAATAGAGTATCCTACGATACGGACAAGGTGTTCCCTGCCCAGGGCCCCTCAGATCCTCTTTCTAGCGTCGGGTGCTCCCCCCACCTGGCTTCTGCAGGCTTTGTTGCTAAAGCTTGCGCTGCAACCTTCTGAAGACTGCCCCTCACCAGCCAGTAAGGAGAGTCCAAAGGCTCTGGGAGGCTTGTGTCCCCCTTTCGCAATGACCAATGGCAGAGTGGACTGTGTGGGAATACCAGCCCCCGGATCCTCTAGGCAAGAGAGGCTCAGAGGTATGCTGCACATACCAGGGCTCTCCAAAGGAGCAGCCTGAGCTGGCTGCTCTCCTGTCTCTTGTTTTCTTATTCCCTCACCTTCCCTCCTGGGAGCAATTCCCCAATAAATCACTTCCTCCCCAATCCCTGGTTCATGATCTGTGTCTAGGGAAAGCTGACTAGGACCCTTGCCTGGCTAATACAAGATACGGTTGAGATTCAAACCCCAGAAGTCTTAACCCTGGTCCTAGAATTCCAGTCGCTCTGTCATATCAGTGTCATGATTCTGTTTCAACTTCTTGTTCCTGGTATTCTGTTAGAAAACTTAACAGGAGAATTCTGGAGCCTTGTCTTTGATACTTGCTCATGGTTCTCAGGGTGGTACTGGGAACACTCAAAATCCTTTGTAGTGATGGGTGGAGTTGCACTGTGAGCATCTCAGAACTCTGACAAGCACCTAGGGCTCCTTCCTCATGCTCCCAATGCCTGCTATAGACCTCTACTCCACCGCTGGGATAATTACTTTAAAACTACCATTGGATGTTCTGTTCCCATGAGACTGTTCTCATTGCTGTTTCCCTCGCACAGAGTACAGTGTCTAAAATGGAGATGCTCAGTCTTTTTGGATGTAGTTCCATAGTACAAAAAACTAGTTTCAGAACTGTGCTTCTCAAATTCCGTTTGTATTACAGTCTCATGGGGGTGGGCGACCTAGGAATCTGCATTTTAACAATAGTACCAGGTGCTTCTGATGCAGGTAATTGATACTTTGAAAGAAACTAATTTATAAGTTCCAGATATTCAATACTAAGTGTGTTATAAATATTTATTATACAGCATTTACTTCATTCCTGGCACCAATGTAAGAGAATTAGAAATATTATCTCATTTAATCCACATCACAACCATAAGAGATGAAGAGTGGTATTATCTTGACTTTTACCAATTAGGAAACCGAGGCACAGAAGTGGCTAAGTAACTTTCCCCATCACCTAGGGCTGGTAAGTGGATTTCGACCCAGGCATTCTGGCTCCAGAGGCTGTCCTCTGAACTGCCCCCCCATACCACCCCTTCCACTGATACCTGTGAGAAAAATCTGCATTATTCTCAGCTTTACTTTCCCTGAGCCCTTCCAAGGAGTCTGAAAGGAAAAGGGGACACCATGATGCATGAAACACACAGGAAATATTTATTAGCTTCCAGATGGAAAAAAGGGTATAGTAAAACTTTTTCAACAGAAATCCATGGCTCTTCTCAGAGAGCCCATTCGGGCATCCACGGCCCCCCAGTCGTGGTACCGCCTGTAGTCCCCTGGCCTCAGCAGGTACTGCCTCCCCCGATAGTAGGGCAGCTCATACAGGACCCAGCAGCCCTCCAGCACGTGGAAGGAGCGGACCTCACTGAAGTGGAAGCGGTCCTGAAGCGAGGTGCAGTCTTCAGTGATCTCCACCATCTGGCCTCTGTAGTCCTCTTTCTCATAGATCCTGATTCTGTGGGAGCTGGTCTGTGGATTCAGCAATCAGCAGATGAGGAAAAGTCAGACAACCTAGGCTTTAGCAAGAAAATCTCATGTTCCCACAGGGAATGGGCATTAAAAAAATTTTTTTTCTATGTCAAAGGTGCCCAAATTAAAGAAAGAGACTGCCAACACCAGGACCACTGTATATAGTTGGGTAGATTGTACAATGCAAAGCTGAAGAGGGTGCCATTCACATAGATTAGTTAAGATATGCAGTGGTACTCTCTAGAGTTTTCTAGGGCCACAACCTACACAAACCACACACGTACCATTTAGTACCATTCTTAACTAACAATGTGTGTGTGTGTGTGTGTGTGTGTGTGTGTGTGTGTGTGTGTGTGTTGGTCTCTCCTTAGGCTTTGGTACACTGAGATGATCTTTGGATGACATAAAAATAATTAAGATATTAAAATAAAAACACAAATACATCCCTGGCCAAAGGCATTATTTTGATTCTCAATAGCATTAGAAGAAGTAGTGGGAAGGAAGTCAAATTGTTTTTCCCTCATGTGAAGTCACAGCTTGGTGGCAATTCAGGACGAGTCCAGCGCAGGTAACCCCTAATCCCTCCCTTTCTGCTTTAAGTCTTGCTGCTCTAAAATCCTGACAAGCAAGAGCCATCCTGAAGATCAGGTTCAGTTCCCAGCTCTAGCATATGGTCCTGCGAAACCGTGTTAGGTGACTAATAAAAATAGAAGCTCAAGATCATGAAGATTATAAAACCTTTACAGAACAATAGATTATAAAACCTTTGGAGAAACAGCAAGTGAGGCTGTTTGTCCTGAGCAAATCCTGTCTTTCCTAAGGCACTTTGTTCTTTTTTATCTGCTTGTTCCTTCCCCACAGGTACCCATTATCTCAGTGTCTTCCTTCTTCCACCATTAAATCCTCTTTAGGAAAAATTCTCATAAGCAATTAGTAGAAATGCCTGAAGAGGTATCTGCCATGGTTTGTAAAGGACTCACCTTCACATTATCTAATCTGGTCTTCACAACAGCCTGACACGTGGAGCAACCATGGACCTTTTCTTCCTTTACGAGAAACTAATGACTAGAACTTGCCATCTGCCGTTAGAAAAGCCAGGACTGGAAAGTGGAAGCCAAGATTTTCAAGCTCCTAATGCCAGTGTGAGTCCTCTCAAGGCATTAAGCCCTCAGAGGGGGTTTCAAACTTCACAAAAGTGATACATTTCAACAGGACTCTGTCATAGTCGTATCAGGGCATTCCTAACTGTGGAACTCCAGGCTGCTGGTGTTTAGCTGGGTAACAATGGGCTTTGCAGGAGTTTTGAAATCAACCACACTACTGGTTACTTATTTTGCCTAATCAAAAAGCAGGACTGGAGAGGCCCTTCATGTTCATAATAATAGTTTATATTTTGGGGGAGGGGGTAGCCTGCCATGTGCTAGGTACCCCCTTTCATCTTCCTTGCAACCCTATGAGTTAGCTATTTTTATTACTCCATTTTACAGATGAACAAAGTGAGAAATAGCCCCAGTAACTAGCCTAGGTAGGGAGTTAGCCTTTGGTTTTGTCATCACCTGTGTCATAGACATTCTGAACTAATGCCATGCACTACTTTTTCCCGGTAGAAGTGGGTTTAATTTTAGCAAAATAAAAAACTGTACAGTGAAAAGCATTGCATTACATATTTTCTCAGTGGAAGGAAACCTTAGAAATATTAATAAAGGAAAAAAGGACACAGTGGGAGCCAGCAAAGAAGGCTTACCACCTTACAGCATAAATAAATAACGCATCTGGAGCACTGATGTGACCTAGCGCCCCGAGAGCGAGGGAGCTGGACTCACGTGGGGGATGAGGCGGCAGGAGCGGACCGAGTCGCTGAGGCCCATCCACTGCTGGAAGTCGGGGTAGTCGCCGCGCCGCACGAAGTACTGGTGGCCCTGGTAGCTGGGCCGCTCATAGAGCATCCAGCAGCCGCTGTCCACGCGCACCGAGTTGCAGCGGCTGAGGTGGGGCTGCAGGTTGGAGTGGTCGCTGCTGCACTCGTAGCAGCGGCCCTGGAAGCCGCGGTCCTCATAGAGGGTGATCTGCAAGGCAAGGGCAAGAGGGCTCAGAGGCCTGGGCGGCGGCCGCCGGAGCCCCTCCCGGCAGGGGCGCGGGGCTCACCTTCCCCATGGCTGAGGCTGGAGCTGGGGCCGGGCCGGACGCGCGGGGCTATATAGCGCGAGGGCTGCTGTGCTGGCAGAACAGCACAAAAGGGGCCCGCGGGTGGGAGGGATTTCCTCTTTCTTTTCTATATAATTACAGCAGCGGTGGGATGGGGGCTTATTGTATGTTTTCTGTTAGTCCAGAGCTTTCGAACTGATGACCCGCGGCTAAAATGGCACTTGGTGCCTCTGGGGCCTTTAAATGAAGCCTGTTTAGGAAATTGGAACTGAGCAAAGGGGCTTAACTGAGTCAATAATTGTAATTAACTATTTCAATTACCTTTTTAAATTTCAAAATGATCTCAGATTTCAAAATGAATAACAAGGCTGGGTAGTGACCAAGTCTGAGGTCAGAATGGGCTATATATAGCGTGAGACGTTTAGTTTAAGAGCATTTTCTTGGTGTGAGAATGTGGAACGTGGGGATATACTTCCCTTTCGGATAGGCAAAGGCAAATTGGACGGGACTGTCCTCTAAGAGAGTCTGTGATCTCCCCTGCTGATAAGTGGATGCAGCAGACATCACTAACACCCGAGGATGCCCTCCTAGGGCACCGGGGCTCAGCTCTGCTCCCTGGAGGCTCCACTGCCTCAGGGCCGCCTGCACTCAGGCAAGGAGACCCTCAGCTTTGGAATTCATGAGGTGACTCACTGATAACTTTTTATTTAACTAATACTTTTTTATTGTCACACTGTAAGTTTTTATTTAATACTTTTGCAAACTAAGTGCTAAATTTAGCTAGTTTTAGCTGCTGACAAATGCAAGTTAACATGTAAATCCAACAGATTTAAGTCCTATAATCTTGCAAAGCCTCTGCCTTCTCTACCTTTCCCAGCCTGGGCAAGCTCTGGTTGCTCTCTAATTAAGGCTCTGTTTCCAGAACCTGCAGTCTTCCTTCCTCCTCCCAAGTCCGCCCCCTCTGCCCTCACCAGCCCCTGGTGCTCCACTCTCTTTAGAGCACAGTTCCTTAACCTCACCCTACTTTGGCATTTTGGGTCAAAAAATTCTGTTGTGGAGGTTTTCCTGTGCACCCTCTTTAAGGATGTTTACCAGCATGCCTGGTTTCAATGCACTAGATACCATCAGTGTTACCCTCCCAGTTGCGACGCCCAAAAATGTCCTCAAACATTGCCAGCTGTCCCCTGGGGCAGCAAAATGAACCTTGTTTGAAAGCATTGCTTTAGAAGAAGCTGGTCCTCACCTTGATACAACCTTGATCCACTTTGTTTCATTCCTTAGTTTGGATTCTTGCTTCCTAAGCCTAATGCTAAAAAATTGTTTTCCCTGAACAAATTTAATTTGATACCCACAAATTTAATATGTTTTATTTATACACTTAAAAAACTCTAACTTTTATAGAAAACTTGGAAGCTCTAAAGTCGTAGAAAGGAGAAAAAACTTAAAACCATGGTCCTCTATTTAAAAGCACTGTTGGTATATATTTAAAAACTTCCTTTCAAGTCTGTAAGATGAGGAAGTTCTAGAGATCTGTTGTACAGCAGCAGACATATAGTTAACACTGCTGTACTATGTGGTTCAAAATGGGTAAGAAGGTAAATTTCATGTAATTTCATGTTACACATTTTTTTTACCATATTAAAAAAAGGTATCTAACCCCCCCAAAAAGTCTTAATTTTTAGTTCTCTGATCAAATACCTTCATTTCAAGAATTTGTCCAAAGGAAATAAAGGTACATGCAAACATTATGTGCAGTGGTACTTTATCAGACCATTCTTTATAATATAAAAAATTAATAAGCAAAATGAAATGTCCAAAATAGGACATTAATTAGGTAAGTCATAGAACATTTGTCTAGTGAGATACTATGCAGCTGCCAAAAATAATATTCTCAAAGAATTTATTTAAGGATATAGAAAATGCTCACCATATGTTAAATTTTTTTCAAGTAAGTATATATACACTAAAAACTACAAAACATTGCTGAAGGGAAGAAGATGGAAAATACATGTTGTGTTCATGGATTTAAAAGACTTGAAATTGCTCAGATTTCAATACCACCCAAAGGGATCTTCTTATTCAATGCAATCCCTATCAAAATCCCAATGATGTTTTTTATGCAGGAATAGAAAATCCCATCCTAAAATTCATATAGAATCTCAAGAGACCCCAAACACTCAAAGCAATCTTGAAAAAGAATGAAGTTGAAGAACTCTCAGGTCCTGTTTTCAAAACTCACTGCAAAACTATAGTAATCAAAAAAGTGTGATACTGGCATAAAAAGAGACATATACACCAATGGGAGAGAAGAGAGAACCCAGAAATACACCCTCACATATATGGTCAAATGATTTTTGACAAGGCTGTCAAAATCATTCAATGGGGGAAGGACAGTCTTTTATAACAAATTTTTGACAAGGTTGCCAAGACCATACTACAGAGAAAGGACAGTCTTTTCAACAAATGGTACTGAGAAAATGGGATATTCATATGCAAAAGAATGAAGTTGGACCAACTTGTCCATCAAAAAAGACTATCAATTGAGTAAAAAGGCCATGGACAGTGAGAAAATGCTTGCAAATCATACATCTGATAAGATTTGTGATCTTAACTATATAAAGAACTTGTGCAATGCAGCAACAAGCAAAAAAAACCCAATTAAAAAAAAAACACTTGAATAGACATTTCTCCAAAGAAGCTATACAAATGACCAATAAACACCTGAAAAGATGCTCAACATAAATCATTAAGGAAATGTAATCAAAACTACAATGAGATACTACTTCACACCCATTAGGATGGTTGTTCTGTTATATAAAAAAAAAACAGAAAATAACAAGTGTTAATGAGGATGTAGAGAAATTGGAAACCTTGTACATGGCTAGTGGGAGTGTAAAATGGTGCAGCCACTGTGGAAGACTATATGGTAGTACCTCAAAAAATTAAACATCTAATTACCATATGATTCAGCAATTCAACTTCTATGCATATGGCCAAAAGAATTGAAAGTGGGGACTTGAACAGATATTTGTACACCAATGTTCATAGCAGCATTATTTACAGTAGTTGAAAGGTGGAAGCAGCCCAAATGCCCACTGAGGGATGAATGGATAAACAAAATGTGGTATATGCATAGAATGGAATATTATTCAGCTTTAAAAAGGAATGAAATTCTGATAAATGCCACAACATGGACAAACTTTGAAAACATGGCATGTGAAATGAGCCAGACACAGGACAAATATTGTGTGTTCCATTTATTGGAGGAACCTAGAATAGCCAGATTCATGGAGACAGAAAGTTGAATGGTGGTTATCATGAGCTGAGGGAAGGTGGGAATGGGGTGTTATTGTTTAATGGGTACAGAGTTTCAGTTTGGGGTGATGAAAAGTTTGGCAATGAATAGAGCAGATGATTTGACAACATTCTGAATGTGCTTTATGTCACTGAATTGTACATTTAAAAATTATTATAATGATAATTTTGTTATGTATATTTTACCACAATTAAATCCTCTTCCATGAGCAACAAGGAAAAAAAGAATTAGCAACATTAATTTCTTGATTTCAATAATTCAACAGTGGTTGTAAGAAAGCATTGCAATGGATGAATCCTAAGGATTAAAAGGTAAACAGCATTTAAAACAGAGTTTATTTTAACTTACTTATAGTCCTCTTGTTTTATAATGAGAAAAAAAGAATAAAAATCTTAAGAATTTTTTTGTTAGTACTTTCCCCTTGTTGGACTTCTTCACTCTTTTTTCCTTTATTTATTCCATCCTGATTACCCTACATCACCAAAGCTAACACTCAAAACCTGATGATATTTCAAGGTCCTCTTTAATCCTGGGAATTGTGCCCTGGGCACAGTTGTGCTATAGGTAAAGATTGTGGGGTGCTTTCCTTCACCCAGCCTCCCGTGGATATTGCCCCAGCTGCAGCTGGCAGCTCTCCTATGGTTACCAAGGACACCAGCTTCAGGGTGATGCAGATGCAGTGAGAGGCAGACAAAACTTGGGGCCCTGATAATATTGTTGAGCTGCTGAATCAACCATCCCTAAGTACAATCCTAAAGCTCATGTGAGCTAACAGAGTCCCATATTGCTTGTCCATTTGATATGGAGTTTCTGCTACGTTCTTCTAACATATCCTAATTGATTCAGATACAGTTTTGCTGAGGATGAGGATGAATTTTGGTCAACCTGTGGAGGATGAGCTGCTCACCAGGGAGAAGGTGGGGAAAGTAATGCAGGTCAGGAAAAGATTGAGCCAAGGCAAAGAGATGTGAAAATGCTTGGTGTGCTTGGGGGACTCAGGTGAGACAGGAGTCAAGGATGACTGGGGTCCGGGAAAAGGAGATGAAGTGGATGGGCTGGGGCCAAGTTCTTGAAGGATTGTCCCTTTGGACAGTGGGGATATATTAAAGAGTTTTGATCAGGAAAATGACTTTATCAGATCAATCTTTGAGCACATATGGAGTCACCATCCCCCTCTCCAAAATTCTAGCAATTTTAGAGCACAAGTAGGACAGAACAAGAAGAAACAGTGTAAATGAACATTGCGTCCTACTTCCCTGTAGCCTTATGCATATAGTGTACTCATGCCCACACACATATATAGTATATGTATAAGGTTATACATAAAAGTACATAACTGTGTCTGTATGTGTGGTATGTGCATATCTACAGAGAGGGAATGCAGTTTAGGATCATTCTGTATGTCTAATTCGTCTCCTGGTTGGTTATTTGCAATGTCCTTAATGTAAGAGTCTGTAAATCAGTGCTGTCATTCCTTTTACAAAAATCTTCCTGATTCCACAATGGAATATAGTGATTTCTGAGCTGTGAGTTCTGGATTCTGATACCACTTCTATTTTTAACAGTTTGACTTTAAAGCTGGATCTTAGTTTACGTTACATAAAATGAGTTATTATCTAGGTTAGAAGATCCCCAGGCTTACAATGTGTTAAACGTCATACAACTGCATTGTTCTATAGTGGCTTTCCTCCCTCTGTCCCTCCCTCTTCCCCACCCCCCTTCATTTCTCCTCCTCCTCCTCCTCCTTCTCTGGCATTTTCCATGAGGAATTTTCTTGAATAAAGTTCTAGACGGTCACCTCAGAAGAAGTCACATATATTCTGTACCAGCTAACAATATGTGCCACCCTGCAAAGAGCAGAACACTCAATTACTGTGGCATAAACAATTGTGGGTATACTCTCATTACAAGAAGTCTGAAGGCAAAATGTTGCTGGAATTGGGTGATGGTTAATTGTATGTCTTTACTTGACTGGGCTAAGGGATGCCCAGATAGCTGGTCAAACATTATTTCTGGGTGTGTCTGTGAGGATGTTTCTGGGGAAAATGAGCATGTGAGTGAGTAGACCTAGTAAAGTCTTACCAATGTGTCGTCCAAACCAAGGAGGGCCTCACGTGGCGTTGCAGGCCTGAATTGAACAAAAAGGTGGCAGAAGGATGAATTAGCTCACTCCGTTTGAGCTGTAACTATCCATCCATCTTCTCCTGCCCCCAAACGTTGGTGCTCCTGGTTCACAGACCTTTGGACTCAGGCTGAATTATACCACCAGCTTTCCTGTTTCTCAGATCATGGGACTTATTGGTTTCCATAATCATGTGAGATAATTCCTGTACAAAAATTCCTTATATATCGGTTCAGGGGCTTGACCACAGCAGG
This sequence comes from Smutsia gigantea, assembly GCA_032199065.1. NCBI lineage: Eukaryota > Metazoa > Chordata > Mammalia > Pholidota > Manidae > Smutsia > Smutsia gigantea. The sequence continues at coordinate 90,060 of JAVSCE010019238.1, read as the reverse complement.
GCCAACGAGCCTGGAATCGCAGCATTTCCCTCACACTTGTCACCTCTTGCTTATTAAATGTCTTAAATAAGAGGGTTTCATGGCACTAGCGGCAGCTACTACCTTTCGTCAAGAAGGCAAAGTTTTTCCAGAACTCTCTTCTCTTTCCTCATCAGCATTCTTTGACTTATGTTTCAATGAGCAGGGAGTGTCACATGACCACCTCAGCATCAAAGGTGTCTGCCCAGATTTGTGAACTCAACTTCTGCACACAATTTAGGGGACTCAAAAATCTTCTGATGCCCATTAGGGCACTCAGCTTCCAAATCCCTGATTTAAAAAGTGGGTCTCACAATCTGAACCTCAGCTTTCAGATCTTCATCTCTCAGAGAAAACTGAAATCTGAACAGATTTTTAATAATCTGGTTTGAAGCAGACACGTGTTTAAAGACCAGAGAATCAAATGACATAATGTATTATGAAACTGTTTGGCAACTGTAAAGCTCTGCTTCATATGAGGACATATTTTTATTGTGAGAATTGTCTTTGTTACTTATCTATGGGTCACACACCTTTGTATCCCCTTGCTTCATGTGTGCATGTGTCTGTGTGTATGTAAATAAAATAATACAAGTAAAGTAGGACAAAGGGAAAACACAAGCAAACCCCTGCCAGGAACAAACAGAAAATATTTTATTAGTTTCCAGATTGAGAAATGATGAAGATCTTATTTCAATAGAGATCCATGACTCTTTTCAATGAGCCCACTTGGGCATCCACAGCCCCCCAGTCGTGGTACCGCTTGTAGTCCCCTGGCCTCAGTAGGTACTGGCGCCCCCGGTAGTTGGGCAATTCGTAGAGGACCCAGGAGCCCTCCAGCACATGGAGGGAGTAAATCTCATTGAAGTGGAAGCGGTCCCAAAGAGAGAAGCAGTCCTCAATGAGCTCTATCATCTGGCCTCTGTAATCTTCCCTCTCGTACAGTCTGATCCTGTGAGAACCATCCTGGCCCATGAGGAAATGGAAAGAGGACAAAAGCAAACTATGAAATGATTCCAGCACATTCATGCAGTCCAGTTTGGTGAGGACCAGCTCAAGCCACTTTGAAATATACAGTAAAAATTAATTCTGAATATTTATATACTCCCCATTTTCAAAGGTGGAGGTTCATTACCTTTTAAAGATCATGAAGTGTGACTGTGACTGAAGAATTAATAAGTAACTCTCATTCTTTAATATATTCAAGTTATTTCCCAGGACAAACTACTAAGCATGTGGTACACCATAACAGAGAAACCCAAACCTTTAACAGCAGATTACTATTTTTGCCATTTTGCAGTAATATTTTTAATTTTTCAAGCATGTGCATTTGAATAGTAAAGTCACTTTATGAAATGAATGATCTTGGAAAAATCACTAAGAACTTCGATAGTTCTGCTTCTGTGGAAAGAAAAGTCAGATACCTTAAGTCTCTCAGACAGTAATTGATTCCGATTTAATAATTTATGAATTGAATGAGGAAAAATGGAAAAGAAAAATCAGCAAGGCCAGGAACTAATTTTTCAGAAGACTTAGTGTTTTAAAACACATATGTGAAATATATGTGGCCTGTGTGTAAAATCTCTCCATGTTGCTCTCTGTTGAGAGAAAGTGCTTTTATTTGTATATAGGTGGTGACAACCCAGATTTGCAAATGGGGAGCAAAAAAGGAGAGCCAAAAAAATTAACCCTTGTAAAAATTTCCGTTTCAACCTCTGTCTGCTTAGTAACTACCACACATTCTAGCCCTTAATTATTCTATCAGATGTTAATGATTTTTCTACAACTCCATTATAGATGATTCCAGGACAGGACCTATATTTTATATCGGGCCAGCATTCTCACTCAGTGAATATTTGTCGACTAATTGGTACATGGGTAACACTTTGCATTTGCTTGGGGTGAGCTATTATGAACTGATCTACTGCAGGTCATCTTTTGTCCAAACTCTCTGAATGATCACCACTCCAAATGTTGACCTTTTGCTGGAAACTATCCATTCTGTGTCCATAGGGTCCTGTCCTGAGATGCAGCTGGACTCACGTGGGGGATGAGGCGGCAGGAGCGGACCGAGTCGCTGAGGCCCATCCACTGCTGGAAGTCGGGGTAGTCGCCGCGCCGCACGAAGTACTGGTGGCCCTGGTAGCTGGGCCGCTCATAGAGCATCCAGCAGCCGCTGTCCACGCGCACCGAGTTGCAGCGGCTGAGGTGGGGCTGCAGGTTGGAGTGGTCGCTGCTGCACTCGTAGCAGCGGCCCTGGAAGCCGCGGTCCTCATAGAGGGTGATCTGCAAGGCAAGGGCAAGAGGGCTCAGAGGCCTGGGCGGCGGCCGCCGGAGCCCCTCCCGGCAGGGGCGCGGGGCTCACCTTCCCCATGGCTGAGGCTGGAGCTGGGGCCGGGCCGGACGCGCGGGGCTATATAGCGCGAGGGCTGCTATATAGCACAAAAGGGGCCCGCGGGTGGGAGGGGATTTTCGTGTTCTCTTTTTCCCTTTGCTGTCACAGTCCACGGGGCTCATTGTGGGTTTTGGTCCCATTCTCTCCGGAGTATTCGCGTTGCTATTACTGGCTGCTGCTATTGAGACCCTTTGAAAAAAAGTAATTTGGGGCATTGTCTATTTAATAATAGAAGTGGAGCTTCAGCCATTTCATACATGGTCTACACTTCTATTTGTATAGGTTGGGGAAAACAAAAAAATGTGAGGGAGCAAAAGAAGGCAGTCTTAAAATGGCAAGTATGACAATCTGTGAGAACTTTCATATTACTTCTGTGTCACAATATTGAGTGCTAATTATTAGTAGGAATTAAGCGAATGTTGGACACTTCCAATTAGCCCCTTAAGAGACCTTCTGCGTTAAAGGGTGTAAGAAATTGGAATGTTTTACCACGGAAATTCACAGAATTTCAAACTTTCAGTATGGTAACAAACAAAACACAGCAAACCCAGCTCTTCAGTGTTTGGTCTGATTTTGTTGCAGTCCTGCCCTGAAGTAGAGGGAGGACTAGATGTTTTATGACTGTGATTCAAAAGGGAGAATAGTTTTAATATGCTTAACCTCAGAAAGAAGAACTAAAAAGGAAATTTCTAAGTTTAAGGAAGTAAGAAAAAGTAAGCCAATTAAAATGCAAAGATGGATTACCTCTTTGGTTATTCTGAAATAAAGCCAATATCTAAGAAACTCATTCTGGTAGGTATCTAGCTAGGTACACCTTTGTTCTCTGGGGAACAGGAGTACACAAAACTTTTGACTCAGAGGAAATTAATTGCATGAACACAAAGAGGAGCTATGACTGGAATGGTGTGGAGAGAGGAAGGATAAATATCTAAAAGCTGGGACTCTAGGAAGTCTTTAGAATGTACTTATCAGCCTGGAAGAGAATAGTCTGATGGACTGGAAAGGGCACCGGAGTGGCAGATGACCTATGCCTTTAGTCTCTTTCATGTTCAAAGAATTTTTCACAGTCCTGTGTTGTCTCATGGAAATACTTTGTATTGACTCTGGGCCATAAATCTTTGTAAGTCAATATTTATGAATTAACACCAACTATGTACAATACAACGATTTCAGTTCTTGTTATCTACTATGTAAAGGTATGTGCTTGCAAAGTTACTTACATTTACGGAGTGGAAAATAAGCAGCCAGAACCTAAGGATAAAAATCATCATCTTAATTAAAAAATTTAAAAATAATAATAATTTAAAAAATAAAATAAAACAAATCATCATTTTGCTTAGAGTTGTTTCTGTGGTGGGGATGTCTGGGAGGCCCACCACCTCAGCTCTCATGCAGTTATAGATTTAGGGTACCTCTGGAAGGCCAAATCAAGGGGACTTTGGGCTCAGCTTTTTCATTGACTAAGAAGAAAGAAGGCTTTATTTCAGCCTGGGGAAAGAAGCAGGGACAAAATCTCACACTTCTCCTAGAGCTGAAAAGTGACTAACTTGGGCCACAGTGTGGCTAAATTTCAATGCTCTACATAAAATTCAAGGAGTGATAAATGAGCGTCAGACCTAAGTACCAAACTGTACTTATTGTGCTAAGTGAACATGAATTAAGACCTGAGAATCCTTACACCTAAAGCATAGTCAGAGATCACACAAGTTGCCTGGAATGACTGATGGGCACAGAGTTTGAGGGAGAACAAGAGACAGGGATCAGGTGCTCCACTGTCCTAAACCGTAATCCGGAAGTAACCTTTTGTCACTCCCTAAATATTCAGGCAATTTCAAACAAAAGTAAAGGCAAAAAAGACCACTTCAGGTTAGGATTCTGCTGCATGCATGCCCAAGGATTTGTGTAGCTGGTGTAAATGTCAGTCTACAAAATGAAGTGTATCTGAAACGCAGCTTTCCTAGTCTTCTATAACTCAAAATATTTTATGAATCTAAGTGCCATTCTACTGGGATGGAGAGGAAATTTAACTGTAATCACTGTTGGAGTTTCCTCTCCTCCCTTTTCCAGACTCCATGGTTGGGTTCTGTGGTCTTAACATGAAACTAAGGTATTTCATGGTGGGTGAGGGTGCCCCAGGAACTCCTGTGATGTCCACTGTTGGTGGCTCTCCCCAGCTTTCACCCAGCATGGAAATGAGAACTGGCAACCCCAAGGGCTCAGGTCTGGGAGTGTATTTTCCTTGGCTGGCATGGTGTTTAGATGTTTGCTATAATGCTGTGGGTTGGTTCACACTTTCTGTGGTTCACCATACTCCCCATCCCTCCTTATCTTAAACGAGCTTGTTGCACTTGTTTACATGGTCTCCCTGGTCTCTGAAGGCATTGAGCTGCAACCTCAAGCAAGAGCTTTCAAACTCTGTTTACTTTATATCAGTTTTCACCAAATGAGAAAAATGATACACCAAAACAAAATTCCTAAGCATTATTTTTTGATCTGAACCATACTTTACTAGGAACTTGTGAATTTTGGGGGTGTTAAAAATGTCCTTTTGGAAAGTGATGTTCAAATAGATGGTGCTTAGTTTTATAACTTTGCTATTTTGCTTTTAACTGTAAATGTCCTTGCTTAGCAAAATAAAAACTGGCACTCCTATGTTGGTCCCTATTTAAAGAAAATTGGTCTGGGAAATCTAAAATATTGAGAACCATTTGAATTAAAGAATGTGAAAAATATGGTGGGCATTTGTTGGGGTCAGTTCTGTTTGTTATGATACTTCAAAATTCTATTTTAGAATTATTTTAAAAATTATCCCTCTGTAGACATTAGGGCCAGCATAGCAGTTAAGGACATTAGACAAACGAGCTAGACATTAGGGCCAGCATAGCAGTTAAGGACATTAGACAAACCATCCTTGCCTCTTATTAAGTGTAGGACCCTGGATGTGTTATTTAATTTAACTAAACATCAGCTTTTTTCACAAGTATTGTAAATAATAGGCTTAGTTTGTCTGGTATACAACCTGCTTAGATGATTGGGCTAATTTTTTTCAACCTTCAAGATAATTTTCTTCATTAAATACAACTTTTACTATAAAACTGTCATATTCTTCTTGTGTCACATGACATTTTCATTTTAATTGAAGTAATATTACTTCAGCATCTTCATCCTTGTCTTTCACCACTCATTAACTGCCCATAATGTTTGTTATCTACAGTCACCAGTAAAGGCACAAAGCTGCCTGCAAAAGTGATTGGAACCTGGCTCCTCCGTATTTCCCTTTTGGAATTCTAAAGAGGAAAAGGGCCATTTCACAGGGGGTTGCAAGCTCACTGTAATTTTGTGTGACAGAAAGAAAAAGAACATAAGTCATTTACAAATGTTTGCATTGTTATTAGAATGCCTATTCCTTAGAAGGTTTATGTAAGGGTCTTAAGTACTTGTAGCACAAAAAAACAGGCACTTTTGTAGTTCAGGATCATTGTTAAAATTTCTCCCAAAGAACCAGAGGGATATGGGAGGATTCACTTTGCCTGTATCCCAAGGCCAGTGAGCCAGAGAAAGGAGTCAGGGCTCAGAAAGGCAGGTTGGGGGTGGAAGAGAACCCTGGTCGAGAAACGGTGACCAGCTCCTTCCTCGCCTCTTGCTCCCTCACCAAAGGGTCACAGGCCAGAAATGGCTGCTTCTGCAATGCACCCCTTAGCCTGTTGTGCAAAGGTGGGCTTTTTTCTATTCACAGGAAATTGTTTTCATTGGAGATACTTTTCCAAAGCAGAAAAAATTTAAAAGTCTGGCAGTAAGGTAAGGTATGTAAGGAAGGTGTTAAATGTGTGTCTCATGCCAGGAAAACTTTTACCTCCTGAAATGTTAAGGAATAAAAACACATACCATGAGAAATATGTAAATAAATATTACTCCATTTCTTCCCCCTGGAAGTTTGTCATTGGATAACTTTGAAGTATTAAATAAAAGTACTTGATAACTGAAAGTGATTACATATGTATTACTTAGTACTTGGGAAGTACTTGACTTTACAGATCACATGCTTATTTAGTAGTAGCCTGGAGTATTATTTTTGCAGAGAGCTCTGTGTGGTAAGGATGATGCCTGTTGTTTGTCTTGTTTTCATCCCCTGTGCCACGTAGGACAGGCCTATGGTCAATGGCGAATAGATAGTGAAGATCCTCACTCAAAGAAGTTAGGATCTCTGGTGGCTGTTAATTAGGCAGTCTATTAAAATAAAAAATAACTTGTGCTATGAGTGGGCAGTCTCACTTATCGGTCTCTAGCTTCCAAAAAAGGATGGCAGCCTTGTGTGGAAAAGCCATATTGGAAAAGCCCAATCACCAACAGATAAATAGTGAAATAATCTAAGCTATCTGCAAACAATGGAACACCATGCAGCCATTAAACAGAATGAGGTAGTGACCTAGCTATATGCCCGTATATAATGTTGGCAGCAAGTTGCAGACAAATATGTACAGCATGATTCCATTTTCGTAAAAACCAGCAATCAAACATGTGCTTAATGAGACATCTATATAAATTAGGGAAAGCTTCTAGAAAGGGGCCCACCAAGTGTGAATAGGGTTAGCAATGAAAAGTAGGATCAGAACTCCTTTCTTTATAACAGTAAGATTATGGGAAGTTTTTAGTCTGGAGGGGGATATTCAAGTTAAAAGTAAATTAATTCCCTACTGATGAAAAGATTTTCAACTTTTTTTTTAATAGGCAGGGATTTGCTTGTGAGCAGCAGATTTGGCTTTCTTCAATATGTCTTTAAAAATTGTGATCATGTGTTTTTGTAGCAAAGGACTTTTTTATGCTTGCAGGGCGCTATCTCTTGCAAGTCTATTTAAAATATTAAAGTGTATCTCATTAATTTGCTTTAGCTGAGTGCACTTCATGCAGTGTTTGGCCCAGGGACTGAACTGGTCACGAGCCGTTTTATATTAGGGAAGGTGGATCTTCAACTGAGTCTAGAAGTATGGCAATGGTCAATGGGAGCCAGGCATCAGTTATATAATATTAGGCTTGAAAATAAACAAAACAGCAATTCCTTTTACAGTTTGATCAGGCAATCTGCCAAGTGGGCTTCCTTTCACCACTCATCTGTGACCCTCTGTGGCCTCCAACCACCTCTTGGATCAAAAGGAGACTCCTAGAATAGTCTTACCCAAGGCTTTTAGCTGCCTGCATCTTTTTTCACCAGTCAGCCCTCTCCTACTTCTCTACATTGACTTGCCTTTCTTAGGCAGGCTCCTCCTGCCCCCATCCCCACTTCTGATCCTTGTTCAAGATTCATTCTACCTCGAAACTCTTCTAGAACAGACCCGTCACCACTTAGTCACACCTTAACCTTTAACAGGGAGCATTGGCACACAATGAAAGAAAAACAGAAGCCAGCAATTGCCAGCAATACAGACTCAATATTTTATTAGGTTCCAAACTGAGAAAATGGTAGTGTGAACCTATTTTAGTATAAATCCACCACCCTGCGCAAAGAGCCTGCCTTAGCATCCACGGCCCCCCAGTCATGGTACCGCCTATACTCTTGGGGCCTCAGCAGGTACTGACGCCCCTGGTAGTTGGGCAACTCATAGAGGACCCAGCAGCCCTCCAGCACATGGAGGGAGCGGACCTCACTCAGGTGGAAGCGGTCCTGGATGCAGGAGCAGTCCTCGCTCAGCTCCATCATGAGGCCTTTGTGGTCCTCTCTCTCATATAGCCGCAGCCTGTGGGAGCCCGTCTGCTCAGTCCACAAGGGGAAGGAGCGGGAGAAGGAAGCAGATGACAGATAAACTTGGTACGCTGGGGCATGAGATTGTCACTGTAAAACCTGAGACTCTCAGATTACTGCGAACGCAGTGTATGGATCTGTGTTCAGCCAGCGTTTAACAAATATTTGCGTGCTTTCTATTTCTTACCTAAAAGATGTGATTTTTAAGAGTTTGAAAGCCTGGATTAGAATCCATCAAGAACTCAAATATCTTTATTCCTAGTTCCTAATTCCCTAGTTCCTAGATTCCTAGGTGATAGCTTAAACCGATACTTTGGAGAAAATGTATTTTGACTAGTAATTTTTAATGTAAGTATTATCTCCCAGATTTATATACACAGAAATTTACCACTAAGGTAGGGTCTTAAATATCACATATTTCAGTGAAAATTCATTTGAAGAGTCATTTGGTACCAGAATTCAACTGATTTTCCAAATTAAGGACAATTACCTTTTCCAAAGTTGGATACAGCCTTTGAATAGCCTATATTAGCAACAGCATTTTCAATTTTTACAAGACTACAGTGGAACCTATCTAACTCATTCATCAATTCCTTTACTCTAGGTAAAAATTAGTTAGAAATACTGCTTACTTATGCCCGACCAGCTTGTCCTTCAGTAGTTTCGTTTTATATCCCACTATGATAGTACATTTGTTACAGACAACTTTTTGGTTAATATGATAGTAAAAATTGAAAATAAAACTGGCTCTTCCCCTAAGTGAATTCTTCCTTATATTCTCTGCTGTTTTTGTACGTTTGTCTATCTCATCTTAGGCAAGTTATCTAAAGCCCACTTAACCTCTAGGTGTTTTTAAAGGAAAACCTCCCTCACCTTAGCCCCCATCAATAATATAGTGAGGACACTCAGGCAGACTGATCTGAAATCAAGCCTAACTCACCTGGGGGATGAGGCAGCAGGAGCGGACTGAGTCGTTGAGGCCCATCCACTGCTGGTAGTCGGGGTAGTTGCCGCGCCGCACGAAGTACTGGTGGCCCTGGTAGCTGGGCCGCTCATAGAGCATCCAGCAGCCGCTGTCCACGCGGATGGAGTTGCAGCGGCTGAAGTAGGGCTGCAGGTTGGGGCAGTCACTGCTGCACTCATAGCAGCGGCCCTGGAAGCCCCGGTCCTCGTAGAAGGTGATCTGCAAAGGAAGAATAATTCCAAATTAAATCACTTGCTCCCAATAGATCTTGGGTAGTGACTTTTTGCTTTTTAAATTTGCATTCAGTTCACCTTCCCCATGGCTGGTTGACACGGATGATGTGAGTTCAGTGGCCGGGCCCGCAGCACGAAGGGTCTATATAGCAGGAGGGCTGCTGCGTTGGCAAGAATAACACAAAAGGGGCTCCCGGGGGTTAGTAAGGGGATTTTATGGATCCCTTTACATGCTGCATTCAGTGGAAATGCCTGCGGAGGTTGTAGTACTCTGGACTATTCTAACGCTATCCTGTATGTGTCCTGAGTCCCGAGTTGCTTTTATTAGGCTTTCTAGTCTTTTCTAAATTTATCAGCACCTCAATCTGAACTTTTGACCTGAAATTCATGTCTCTACACATATGATTCAATTATACTCCATGTGTTTTCTAAGAAAAACCTAATCGTTTATAGAAATGCCCCAGAATTCCAGAGTCCAACTGTGAGGTAGAATACCCCAAACACTGATTAATTTTCTTTGATGACAGAGACCACTGTAACTTCACATTTCTTTCTTTATGCAACTTGCCAGTCTAGTGCAGGACACAAATCCAGGTTCTGATCTTTGCCAGTTTTGACTGTGTTGACCTGATACTTTAAGATATAGCTACCTACTTCCCCTTTAGTGGGTACACCTCATGCAACCAGGTATCAGCCCCTGCTAGTCAACATGCGGTAAAAACCACAGGAAAGGGTTCTTTGGCTATTGGGTCCAAGACTGAGAAGTATGTACTTTATAGAGTGTTTTTCCTTTTCCAGGACTGGTGGACTCAGAATGTCCCCTTAGTAATTGCATGAACTTGTCAAATCACATAATCTCTCAGAGCATGAATTATTTCATAGTACTTCTCTCATAGGATGTAGTATGTTGAAAAAGAAAAGAAAAGGAAGGAAGGAAGGGAGGGAGGGAGGAAGGGAGCAAGAAAGAGAAGGAGGGAGGGAGGAAAAAGAAAGGCCTCTGACATTCAGAAGCTGATCTGTCATTCAGAGCCAGGCCATGCAATTCCTCTGTTAGACATAAACCACCTCACCGAATACCAGCTGCAGGCAAGGTTTCTCTGAGCCCATGGTGACATGAAATGAAGTAAGGCCATTTCATAATTTTGCCTAAGCTTAGGCAAAAACAAAATCAGTGTGCCCCCCACAAAATAACAAACATCCCTTCTCTCTGCCAAAATGATGACCTGCTCCTTCATCAGCTGCAGCTTTATCCTTGTTCCAGGCTCCCCTCCCAATGAACAGATTTATTGAGATATTCAATCATGAAAATACCCCCACTTTCTGACAACATCCAACTTAGAGTGAACCCCTGCTTTTTTTTAGACCCTTCCCCAAATCACCTGACCAGAGCACATATGCTTCTTTCTAACATCCTCTTACTGAGACAGTCCACGCTTCCCCGTGGGGTGTGTTCACCCTTGCTGGAACAAGTAATGAACCCAACTTGTTTCATGACAAGGGTTCCTGTTGGTCTTTGGCTAAAGGGCATTGACAGGAATAAAAGGGATTGTCTGTAGAATGTGTTTGGTACATACTGGGCACAACTGAGCACTGAATAAATGTTTGATATTAAGTAATAATGTGACATCATTCAGGATGACTTCAGCCTGTTTCTCTCTCTCAAAGAAATTCAAAGATGCCTGAAAAATTTCTCTGCTGCAAAGCCATTTTGGGGTAAAAAAATGGAAGACTTGGAAAGGACTTAAGAAATCATCTAGTGTTTTTCAAAGTCTTGGGTGCATAAGAATCACCTGTGCTTGTTAAAAATGCAGATTGCCAGGCCCTACCCTCTCCTGAGACTCTGCAACATTAGAGCTGGAGAAGACTCCAGGAATCTTTCTTTTTAAATTGAAGTATAGTTGATATACAACATTCTATTGGTTTCGGGTATACACCATAGTGACTCAAGTTATCTACATTCTTAGATGTTCACCCCAGCTAGTGTAGTTACTATCTGTTGACATAGAAAGCTGTTACAGAACTATTTAATATATTCCCTATACTGTACTTTCATCCCCATGACTTATTTCTATTATGATTGAGATTTTGTGCCTCTTTATCTCCTTCACCTATTTCTCCCACCCACCTCCTCCAACCCCTCCCCTTTGGTAACCACCAGTCACTTCTCAGTGTCTATGAGACAACTGCTGTTTTGTTTTGTTCTGTGTTGTTTTAGACAGGAATCTGTCTTTTCAACCAGCATTAGGATGTATTTGAACCAAGCTTTGAAAAACAGTACTCTGGTATATTCCTTCATTTTTTTTTAATAAGGAAAACATGTTGTAGCCATCTCCAGGTAATGTTAATTACTAATTATACTAACATTCTCCTTAAACATGTAGGCAGAAATGCTCTGTGCTTTGTTCTATGAAGTTTCATGTATGCATAGTGAAAGAATCAAACCAGAAATGCCAGCACTTACATGAGGGCTGATAAGAGAGGAAAAGAAATAAAGGGGTTAGAAAATACATGTTACTAAACTTTAGTCTTATTTCAGAATGGCCTGGACTTGGACATTTCTCCCACCTCTTTTCAGATCTTCCTCCTTCTCTCCCATGGCCCCTGATTTGCCTGCGACCACACCTCACTCCCCCCCACTGCAACTGCCTTACTTAGCGTTTAATTATATCTCAGCTGAACTTTCAACAGTCTCCTGACTCTGTCCCAGTCTGGCCTTCCTCCAAACCAAGAAAAGACAGGAGAGAGCTTCCTTCCCGTTTTTCTCTGCCCGGTGAGGAGACAATGAGAAGACATCTGCAAACCAGGAAACATGCTCTTGCCAGACACTGGGTCTGCCAGCACCTTGATCCTGGGCTTCTTAGCCTCCAGAACTGTGAGAAATAAATTTCTGTTGTTTAAGCCATCCACTTAATGGTAATTTTGTTAGAGCAGCCTGAACTAAGACAGCCACTCACCTGCTTGAAACACTTCACTGACTCCCATTGTCTCCAGAATCAAGTACTGATTCCTTAGTATACCACACCTGACCTGACGTCCTCTGCCTGTTTCCAGATGCCCTGTCTGATCACACCAGGCTACTTGCAGTTTCCCAAATGCACAGTGTCGTTTTTACATTTCTCTTATTTTTTCCAGCTTTATTGAGATATAATTAACGTATTGCATTGTGTAAGTATAAAGTGTACAACATGTTGATTTGATACACTTATACATTATAAAATGATTACCACCATAATGTTAGTAACACCTGCACTACATCACATAATTAATATTTCTTTTTTGTGGTGAAAACCTTTAAGATCTACCAACCTTCAAGAATATAATACAGTATTATTAACTATAATCACTATGCTGTACATTAGACCCCCAGATCTTATTCTTACAGCTGGAAGTTCGTGCTGCACCTCTCCTGTTTTTGAATGTATTGATCCTGCTCACTGAGACCACAGTTCTACATTTTTAACCCAGAGAAATTTTACCCTTTCTTCAAGTTTGAGCTCAAGTGTCAGTTCCTCTGTAAAGGTTTTCTTGATCTTTTCCCAATCTTCCAGGCTGAATTTAATATTGCCAGCTTGGTTCCCCAAGCCTCTTTTCACACCACTGTAATGGTAACTGTCACTCATCTAACTCTTTTGTTTTAACAATAGTTCCTCAAAATAAATGAGGCGAGGGCAGGGACTATTCCATGTTTATTTTTGTATTCTCACTAGCTGGCAAAAAGGACTGGCACATAAAGGTTATTCAATAAATGCCTGGGGGATGTGAGATTCATCACTGTAATAGTTCCCGGGACCTATTGCAAATGCTCAGCACATCAGGCATCCACATTCACACCAATGTTCAGCATTTGCAACTTTCGGTGTATAGGATAACATAGCATTCTGCATTCGATCTATTTAATGGGCTCTATACCTGGGGAGATGAGTAAGCAAGTGAGAGAAAACAGGAATGTTGTATTGTCCCTCAAACCCTCTGTTTCTTGGTAACTCTGTCTAATTGTAATCTCTCCTGAGATGCCAAATTAATGTTACAACAGGAGCTGCCAATTCCAGAGTTTTGCCAGTGTCTGAGGCCCACCCAGCAGTTAGCCTTTTGAATCCATCTTCCTGCTTCCTAGTAGTTAACATAGCTTGTGTATCAGATACATGTTTGGTTAAGCGAGAAGGTCATTTGGCTGGCTAGGAGACTAGGTAAGGGACTACCATCATAGCACCAGCCTCTGGTTCTCCTTCAGCTTGTCTTTGATGACTGTTACATAATGGCAAGAAGATGGGCCAATCAATGACCCACCTCTGCTTGACTCCTATGGCATTCTTGGAAAAAATTAACTTCTGTGTTAAAAACAATACGTTTCTTCTTGTTTAAGCAACAGGTGGTTGTGATCATCACGTTGGCTTTAACAAACCCACAAAGAAGAAAACTAGAACTCTTAAAATCTAGAGGTGTGGAAATAAGACACATTAACATTAGGACCTAACTTCATGGCAGCAAAGCAAGAAAGCTGGAGAGGACACCCATCCTGAGAACCCTTTGAGGATGTAGCTCAATACAGCAATTCTTGGCAACTCCTTTATGGAATACCTGCTACTTCAGTTTCTTTGCTTGGTGGGCCCGTCACAAAGTTAGGTATGGCAGAGGACGCTGTAGATTCAAAGGGAGAAAGGGGAGATAAAAAGAGGAAGAAGATTTAAAATCTAGACGAGGATATACAGGAAATGCTGGAGTGGGTAGGGTATGTAGGCTGACACTAGGGTTATCTTGAATAGCTGGTTCATCTTAATGAGGAAGAATGAGGGGTATTCTGTACGGCGTCCCTTCCCCTATTCCCCTTTTAGAGGCTGCTTTCACCTTTTACCCTTCTAACTCTTTGAGGTCCCAGTGTTTACTTTAGAGAGAGGAGGAAGGGGAGAGGAACAGTAGATTAAGATTTAGTTTTTGTATAATTTCTCACCCCAAGTCATTCACCACTGTTGAATTTTTCTTCCTTTTTAATTTAAGTGTTGTTGACATACAATATTATATTAGTTTCTGGTGTGCAACATAGTGATGCAACGTTTATATACATTATGAAATGCTCACCACACTAAGTGTAGTTACCATACAAAGTTATTACAATATTATTGATGATATACCTTATGCTGTACTTTTCATCCCTGTGACATATTTATTTTATAACTGGAAGTTTGTAGGTCTTAATGTTGGGATCAGAGGGAGGATACCATTGTCTTTGTCTGTGTCCCAGGGATGGAAGCATGATTTTCAAGAAGAAAAACTTAATGAACAAGATCCAGCATCTCTAGTTAGAGGTACTTTCAGTTTGGGTGTTTCTGGATAATTTCCATGTCTGTAGTCTGTGATTTTGTGCTTACTAGGCAAAGAATGTAAAATTCAGCATTCCAAGAAGCTTTTGGCTTTCTAATTCATGTTTGATATATTATTACTGGCAAACAGAGGCTAATGTCTCCAGGAAGCCAACACTAGTGTTGGGAGTGTAAAGGTTAAAGAACTGGGATTTAGGAACAATTAATATCAAATTATTCAAGAATCTGACTATTTTCCAGGGAAGGAACTTTTATAAATAGCCCAACCACGTGCCTCAGCTTGCCTGAAACAGTCCTGGTCCATGCCTCTTGCCCCTTATAATCCCTAATAGCACAAACTTTCACTCGCAAAAATGATTCAGGTTTAGCAACACATTATATACTCACCCAGTTTATGGATAATGGATTTGGAGCCCTTGAGGGCATGGGATGGAAGGAAACTATAAAAAATGAACAGCTATGTGGCTACAGCTAAGAACAGAGAAGAGAGGAGCAAAGAAGGGAAGAAGACCTGGCCCCCCAGCAACAGGTTGGAGCTTGCAGACTGTCAACAGCAAAGCCACCTAATATTACATTTAATATTGTTGTAATTTATGATGTAAAACTGCATCCCTCCCCATAGCCTCTCTAATACAGCTGGCTGCAAATATGTGAGAATGCTCCATGTGAGAGATGGTTCCATAATTAAAGGAAAAGGAACTACGTCCCTGCTCTGGGTCAGTGTGGTGCTGAGGGTGGGGGGGGCTACATGTGGGAGGACACGACGCTCACCCTATGACAAGGCAGGAGTTCAGAGAGGAGGGTGACTGGGAAAAGCATGGACAACTCATTTTCTCTCCAGAATTACAGGAGATGTGTTGGAGGAGGTCGATGCACGGTCTCCCATCCCATGTGAGATGGGATCTGAACCATTTCATTAGAATCTTAAAGGATGGGGTACTTCAGATGAATTTTGACCTGACGCCATCAGCTGTATCATGGACGAACTTTATATGAAACCGCCCTAAGAACCGTATTTAATTCCTGCAGGATGTTATTGGGGATATTGTTTATTAAGTACGCTCTTTACTGTGACCTACAAGAAAACTTAATTCAGGTTTCAGTAGTGGAAGTGGTCAGGCTACTCTTGAATAATCAACTTATTTGTCTTAGAGCCTCTGTCGATCATGGAACTGATCTGGTTTCCCTCTCTGTCTTGGCTGCTAGATCCAAATCTAGCTCCATCTACAGCAAACGAAGGGCCTTATAGCATGCCTTTGTGCTCAAACGTGACTCCTGGGTCCATTTCTCCCACTCTTGTTTTTCCTCTGACCCGATTTCCTTATTCACCTCTTTTTAACTTCTTTAATTCACTATATTATAATTTTTTACTAGAGACCTTAGTCCATGTTTTAAATGAAGGAAACAAACATACACTCAAACCAGCTTCTCCAGAGTATCTCAATTCCTTAGTTCCCAGTTAGTATTATTTTCCATATTGGTCATAATACTTTACTTCTTATTAAAATGATAGGAGGCTGAGTTTCCTTATGTGCAGGTGGTTTTAGTTAAAATCCTGAAATTTTGCTACAAAGCACATACAAAAAAGAGAGTGAATTCTATTTGGACTGGAAATCTCATAGAAGAATGAGGTATTGGAAATGGAATCAAGACGAAAGGGATGGCAGCTGTTAGAAGGACAAGGAGATGAACAGGTGAGAGTGATCAGTCTGCTTGTTTACGGAGCTGAAGTAAGAGTCTATATGCTGAGAATGATTTTCCTCATCAGCTGAGACTGGGACTACAAAGGAAAGATGGTGGGGATAACCTACAGTGTTAATTTCAGGTGTTTCCGTAAGTACTGCTTTATAATTGTAGCTGCAAATGTATCCTTGTGAGACTAACCACAAATGGCTTTAGCCCAACTAAATTGAACTTCAAGCCTACGCGGCTTTATCTTTTTGAAAATGCTGACGACAATATCCTCTCTTTTATTTCCCTTATAAGATAAGATGTTGTTTCCCATCTTGCAAACATGTGTCATTATGTTTGGCTAAGTGCCATTACTGCTTAAAAGTCCTAACAGAGTCAAAGAAAGGCAGGACTCTATTAGTGCCAGAAACCCAGCTAAATGTTTTATTAGATTCTACAGGAGAAAAGTGGAGGACGTAAATACTTCAGTAAAAATCCATCACTCGTCTGAAAGAACCAGCTCTGGCATCCACGGCCCCCCAGTTGTGGTACTGCCTGTAGTCCCCGGCCTCAGCAGGTCCTGCCGCCCCCTGTAGCGAGGCAGCTCGTAGAGGACCCAGCAGCCCTCCAGCACATGAAGGGAGTGTATTTCATAGAGGTGGAAGTGGTCCTGAAGAGAGAGGCAGTCATCTGTGATCTCCGACATTTGTCTTCTGAAGTCATCTCTCTCATAGATCTTCATTCTGTAAGTGCCAGAGTGCTGGGGGGACAGACAGAAAGACAAAGTAAATCAACAAGACCAGAGAGAAATTAAAGTTCTAAGCCCTGCACCTCCCTGGCCACACCTTCCCAGATGTTTTCTGGGCCCAAATTGGTTTCCAGAACAACCATGTCACAGAGTTAAAGAGCCTTCCCCTCACCCATCACCCACCTGTGAATCTAGTGATTTATGGGCAAACCTAGAAACAGAACTCAGCAGCCTTTCATGTGCTATCCACCAGTCTCTGTCCTTGGGAATTAAGGTTTGCCTAACATAAAATTGATCACCTCAATGCTTGTTATTAGAGAAAGTCATCCTTCTCAAAGAAGAATAGAGGGAGTCACTGGGAAGCAAAGTGTCATTTGATGTATTAACTCTTGTTGAAAAGGAATCAGCATATAGCTATTTTCTGTAGACTAGTGTTTTAGTGTTTGTGCACACTCTGGAGTGTAGAATTATTAAGCTCTTGTAAAAACTAAGATGACACATTTTCCTTATCTCCATTTTTACACCCTTCATTTTCAGTTCAGGTTTCAACCTGTGTGGCTCTTCAGCTTCTTTTCTGGCCTCCCACCCTCACAGCAAGATCATCTTCAATGAGCTCTGTTTGGGTGACCCCATGCCTCTCTCACTCCCACGCATTCTTCCAAGAACTCTTCAGTCACTGTCTAGGAAATACTGAATTTCAAACTTTAGTTTTAGATTTGGCCTTGTCTCTAATTTATACCTCTCAGTGAGCTAATAGATACTGATCACCAAATTAGAATAGAAACCAGAAGACAGGGGTCTGTCACCTCTAGGAAGATAATCAAGCAGGAAAGCAAGCCAAAGCATTTTTATCAGTTAAACAGACCCAGATTGTATCATAAATTTTAATATATTGGTTTTCTGACTTGGTACAGCTTGGAATGACCACTCTAAAAAGTTATATGTTCAACAGATGGTAAGCTCAGTGTTCTCTATGTCCTGCTTTTTCTTAATTAGCCTTTGGTCTTTTAATTTTTGATTAATATAAAATATAAAATCTGGGAACATGTGATTAAAAAAACCCCACAGAGTTAATGAAGAATGGCTTCCCCTCTGAGACACTCATTCTAGAATGGACTGAGAGCACAGGGTTCATTTCCACACCCTGCTATCTAGTTGGAACGATTTGGTTGAAGAATGATACTTTTTAATGGCTTTCCTTTCTAAAGAGACAGGAGACAAAGACAGAGTCACACCCACGTGCGGAATCAGGCGGCAGGAGCGGACCGAGTCGCTGAGGCCCATCTGCTGCTGGAAGTCGGGGTAGTCGCCGCGCCGCCCGAAGTACTGGTGGCCCTGGTAGCTGGGCCGCTCATAGAGCATCCAGCAGCCGCTGTCCACGCGCACCGAGTTGCAGCGGCTGAGGTGGGGCTGCAGGTTGGAGTGGTCGCTGCTGCACTCGTAGCAGCGGCCCTGGAAGCCGCGGTCTTCAGAGAGAGTGATCTGCAGTGGAAAACAGGGCGACAGCAGGAAGTCAGCTGGGAGTTACATCCCCCCACACATTAGACACTCAACAGACACGATGTGGCTTCTTGGGTGACTCAGCTTCACCATGGTTGACAGCAGATGATCAAGCATCCAGTGTGATGAGGACAAGAGTGGCAGCTGGTATACATAACAGGACGGCTGCTGGGCTGGCAAGAACAACACAAAAGGGCCTGGCCAGAGTGCGTGAGGGGACTTCTGTGTTCTCTCCTTCTTCATCTGGGATCGTGGGGCAGGGGGCTCTCATTCTCTCTGGCACTTTCGAGTTGTCCTCACTAGCTCCAGTGAAAGGAATTGAAATCAGCAGAGGTATTATGACTTTGGAGACAAAGAGCACACTTCTCATCCTATGCAACTCTTTGGAAATGCATTACATACCCAGTACTTTGTGATGTCTGCCTACAGAAACTGCTGAGATGAGGTTGGTTTTTCCATCTGGGGTGATTCGTGACAAATATATGACGTCCAGAGGACTTGAAGTGCTAAGGGCAACAAAAAACCCTCAGTTGGAAAACAATCACATTTCCTAAATTACCTCATTGGTATAATTATGGTTTTGATAAAAGTATTTTGCTTATGTTTATGTAGGAATAAAAATATTAGAAGTGTGTATGTACACCAAATGTCAATCATGGTTACCAATGAATGGAAGATTAGAGGACTTAGTTTAATGTTTTCTATTTCTCCTTTTTGTTTTCAATTGCCTTAATTGTTTATTATAAATATATATTACTCTCATGAGATGAAAATTACTTTATAAACGTATAACTTTGAGCTGCAGAGGAAAAGCAGCAAATTTTGGAAATTGGTGTATTTTGTCTTGAGATTAAACACTTCTCCTTGGATTAAAAAAATAAAAAAGAGACTCCTGAGTCTGTGAGATACGCCAAGAGACACTACAGGAAAATATGCAGGATCCTCCCACTGGCCTCTCTCCTGCCATCCATCTTGTAGGGGTGCTTTCTGTTTTCAAAACTAGCATCATGATTTGCCTGTTTTCCCTCCCTGGAAGTATCACTATTTCATAGAGCCCAGGTGCCTACCTGAAGAGCTTTCTCCATTGCTGCTGACCTATTGATTTAGAAGCACTCCTCGGCTATGCAGAGGTAGAGGAGGACTCCAATCCCAACTCATATTTGTCATCAGTGGGTATGTAGGAAGAAGAACCAACTCTGTGGTTTATAACCCATGGAGGGGCTCTAAAAGGACATCCAGCCACAGCGAGCACAATGTCCACAGGGCCATGTGTAAAGTTCCTTAGGTGACATGTAAAGCAAATGTGCAGATGTTAAAAGGAGAGACAGCAATAGCCACAAAGAAAAAAGCCTTCCTCACAATGAGCAGAATTAGACAAAAGAACACTGGGAAAGTCCTGTGAAGCTAGGCAGTGTACCCAAGGCTAGGTATGCTGATACACTCCTCTGTCTTCCACCCACTGCTGCAGGTCTACTGGTAAACCCCAGCTACAGCCACAGGTGGGCTAGTGTGGAAGGGCCGCATTGGTCTCCCCAGCCACAATGTCACGTGGGAATACATGGCCATTTTCAGCAAAAGTCAAATCAACAAACACGTTTTTGCACATGTTAAAGAAAACCGTTCTGCAGAAAGATGGCCCATTACAACCTTAAGAAAGGTATAATCTGTATTCACATTCATTTGGCCAGATTGCTACTACGTTGGCAAGCTGAACTATGTGCCTAATTAGCATTTTGGGAAGTACTGAAAGACAAGAACAATTTCTTTCCTGGTAGTCATTATATTCTACCGAAAGAAAACCTGTACCCATTTTTTAAAATGCTTTATTGAAATGATTTTTATTTACTTATTTATTTAAATGTTTCTATGTAAGAACACAATAAAGGCAGTCAGTGACAGATTAATTTTATTTTGTATCAGAATTTTGGAAAACTGCACCCTTCACTGCTCTGGAATATTCAGTGCTTACAAATGTGTTACAAAGGCTACCGACTCTGACAAAGTAACGCTCTCTGTCCTTGGAATTCTTCACGCAGCAGTCTTCGTCACAATGAAGCAACATAAAATGCACACTTTTTTTCTAACCACAATGTAGTCATACAATATGATTCTAAGAGAAGAAAGCTCAACATCCAAACAACATCAATGCACTTTGCACTAAAGCTAACTGTAAAGAAAAATGTGCCAGCAAGAGTTGTAATTTTAAGATGTTTCTTTTCCTGTCCCAGAGCTTTTATTATAAACTCGCATGGTACAATTCCAAGTTTCTAAGTGACCCGCAGAATAAAAAGATGATATTGACATCAACCACGTCAATTTAACACAACACAGACATTAGCTTTCAATCTATACAGACTTAGGGTCAAAGACCAGGTACTAAGTTACTGACAAAATTGGATTAAAATACATATAGGTACAAAAGAATTTCCATGGAATTACACTGAGACATTTGGAAATTGAGTTTAATTTCTCAACTAAATACAACATATGATCTCATGCTGGATCCTGCACAGAAGAAAGGAATGTTTAAAAAAGGACATTATTGGGTCAGTTGACAAAAATTTGTGTATAGGTGGTAGATTAAAGTATCAATGTTCAATTTTATAAAGCTGATAACTATGACTTTGTTCTTAGGAAATACACACTGAAGTATAGGGTAAAGTGGTATGGTGGATGTAATTTCAGATGGCTTAGAAAAAACTATATTTATATACAGAGAGAGAGTGTGGGGGGAGAGATGGACACACAGAGAAAAAATGACAAAGCTAATGGAAAAAATGTTAACAATGGTAAATCTGAATAAAAGGTATATGAGGGCTCTTTGAACTGTTCTTACAACTCTTCTCTAAGCTTGAAAATATTTCCAAACAAAAATATAAATAATCAAAGTGATACTTCTATTGACTAATCATACCCGAAGCAAATACTTTCCTTGCCCTTTAGCGGTCGTGTATTGTATTTGCACCATATTATTTTGAGTTTCTTATATATTGCTTTGAGTTTAAACTTAATTGCCTTCTCTTCGTTTCTGATAGAGGGGTGTTGAAGTGTCCATCTCTGATGGTGGAGTCATCTATTTCTCTCCTTTCAGTGCTATTAATTTTTCCTTCACACAGTCTGATGCTCTGTTGTTCAGTGCAACACGTGTTAAGAATTGCTATGTCTTCTTGGAGAACTGACCTCTTTATCATTGTGTAATGCCTTTCTTCAGCTCTGATGACTTCCCTTTCTGTGAAGTTAGCTCTGTCTGAAATTAGCATAGCTACTCTTTCTTTCTTTTGATAAATACTAGCATGATTTATGTTCCTCCATTCATTTACTTTTAATGGATGTCTCTTAATTTAATATCTCTGTATTTAAAGTGGGTATCTTGTAGACAACTATAATTAGGTCCTAGTTTTTTTATCTGCTCTGACAATTTTTGTCTTTATTTTTCTTCTCTATTATTTTATTATGAAACTTTTCATACAGAAAAGTTAGAAGAATTGTACAATGAAGACACATATGCACACAACCTGTATTCTGTAGTTAACAGTTTGCTCTATTTGTCTTAACATACATCAGTGAATCCCTTTATCCCTCTTTCAACCCATCCATCAGTCCATCTTTTTGTTTGATGCTATGACTGGGTGCCCCCTGGAGTTTTTAACTCTCAGAGTTGCTCTGCACTAAGGGTCTAGCAATATGTCAGTTACGGTTCAGGTTTTGCTCTTCTGGCATGGAATCCTCTGGCAGTTCCCACTTGTGAGTCTTTGCTCTGGTAAACCATAACTCCCTACATTTGCCTTCTATCTTTCCAGTCTCGGGGGCAGTGGTTTGCCTGTGTCCCTCCCTGACTTACAGATCCAAGAGAACATGTTGACTTTCCAGTTTGTTCAGTTTCTTACTTAAGACAGAGTGTCAATTTCTAAGCTCCTTATGTGCATGACTGGAAGCCAGAATCCCTCCGATTGCCCCCATGTGTCTTATTCCCTCCATGATATTTGAGTTCTTCAGGAGTGCTAATAATGGGAGCACTTGTATTACCGCTTGCTATGGTCCTGTCACTTTTTTAAGCTCTTCCATATATATTAACTCATTTAGTTCTTGTAACAACCTCATGAAGTGGATAGTTATAATCCTCCTTTTACAGATGAAAAGAGGAGAGAGATTCACTTAACAATCATCCATGTTATTAAAGTGGGGAACCAAAATTCAAATCTGAGCCATTTGGCTCTTAATCTCTAGTCTGCCACATTTCAGCTCTTTGGTGTGGGCCTGTCTATTCCAACGTCATTTTCTAGTAATGTGCCCAACGTTGACATTTTCTTAGGACATGGTGTTACTTGCACCCTTTTCATCTTACAAATGAACCATGAATGACAATACAATATAAAAGAAATCTTTAAAACTGTGTCCCAGAATACCTGGGTTTTCAGAAAATAATTTCTCCTTTTCCCTTACTTTATGAGGAAATTCAGTGGTTGGAAAGAGAAATTTCTAAACAAGACATTGTTTTATCTTGAGGATAAAAAAAATTTTCATCAGCTAAAAGACATGATACAATATCCATAAACCATAAAGGAAAAGACTAAGAAGCTCAAATATATAAAATGGAAAATTTCCTCAAACAAAAAACTGTGAAAGCATATTTTTCATATAATTAATAAAGTATTTGTTTATTTTTTGTTATTTCTAATGAATCAATAAGACATATATGCATGTATGCAGATATTTGAATATGTACATGTATAGCAAATATTTGAATGTCACAGGGAATATTAACTGGTTATTTCTGAGGAACAAGACGGGGATGTGGAGAAGAGGGGATTCTCCTTTATTTTCACTTTACATTTTTTGTACTGTCTGAAATTTTTACTAAAAGCATGTATTACTGTTATAATTTGTAAACTAATTTTAAAAGTACATTATACAGGAGTTGAAAAAGATTTCTAAAGTATACAAACAATAAAGCATGAAAAAAACCCATAGATATGTTTTCTGATGTTTGATTATCAACAAGAGGCCTTTATGGAAGCAAAGGGATTCATGGTCCTACTGAAAAATAGGCATTTATTCTCTTGACAGTGCTGGGTTTATACACATCGGCTAACCTATAAAAATGGCTGGTCTCCAGAAAGGAGCCTCTCTGTCAGTATAGATAGGGCACAGCGGTTTGAGAGCCCTCATCTGTGGACCATTCACTTACTGTCAACTCACTAATGCACAATAATTACTGAATATCCACCGCCTATGGAACACTTTATATAGATGTGGGAAATACTGAGGAAATAAAGGATCTGCCGCCATCAAGAAGCCAACAATCTTCAATGGTTGTGGAAGAAAAAATACAGGAAATGAAATTGTATTTTCAAATTAACATACCAATGAGTCATCTTGAGAGCTGGATTTTCTGTACATAGTGAGCACAGATGAGCCCCACAGGGTTCATAAACCCCTGTTTCAGAGATCTATTTTATCTTGATTAAGTGAAAGTCTAGATGATCAGTGTGTATGTGAGTGTGGGTGTGTGTGCATGCATGTGCATGTGTGTTATTTCTAGAGTTGTTACTGGCTTTTGATTTTCTGTTGTTTAATTGCATTCTAAAGCTTGCCATCCCAAAGCCCATATTAAAAAAAAATAACCTCATCTTACTTCAAAAAGTTCTTTGGTAACAAAGATATGGTTATACTAAAAAATTCCCAGTTATGCAATTGTTCTGTTACTAGCATAACACTTATCAGAACCCTGATGTGATCAAAGAATTCAGGCAGTTCCTAAAGCATTAGCTATGATAAGGTTATATTTCTAATCAGTCAGTTGTTTGCCTCTTAAGCCTGAATAAGTCCTGAGTCCTATGTGGCCCAGTGTATTCAGAGATTCACATTTTTAAAATGCACAGTATAGCCAGCAAATCAAATAAAAAGGACTTGCAATTTTCACCTGTGTTCCTTGAAGCAAACCCAATTCATAATCCAGTATATCTTTTTTCAAAACTCCCTTTTCCCCTTCTGACCTTACAACCCTCCAGCTGAGTCTGTCATTCAATAAAGCCCTAAAATATCCCAGACACCCAACCTGTACCAATATTCTGATTCTCTTTCCTCTGAGCTTTAATTATGTTGACCTATATGATCTCTCTGACTTCTTTTTAAATTTCCTTTTCAGTTTGCACATTGCAGTTGAGAGTCCAGGTCTGGAATGATGAAGAACTCTCTTCTCTTTTTCCTTTTCTCCAGCACTGTCCATCTCTGACCATTCTCTGAATTCTACAATATAAATGAGTCAGGAATCATATGGACAGGGCAGGAGCCGCAGAAATGAAAAGCAGGCAGATGTAAGATTTTCATTAGTGAGAAAGAGACAAGGAATGGAAACATTTAGAACACAGATATTAAAATAAATATCCTCAACACACTTATTTGAACCAAAGAATGATAGCTGGTTAACTTGTGAATATCATTTCTCAAATGATAAAAGGTAATAATGGTTACTATTTATTTAGGGTTCACTCTGGGGCAAGCACTGCTCTAATCTCTTAAAATACATAATCTCAGTTATTCATCCCAACAACCTTAAGAGGTAGGCACCATTATTCTTTCCATTTTACAGCAGAGGCCATTAAGGCACAGAGAGGTTTAGTAGCTTCCCCAAAGTCACACAGCTTGTAAATAGCAGGTTGGAGATTCAAACCCAGAGCATCTGACTACTAAGTCCATCCTTTCACTGCAATATACATGAAATATTCCCCAAACACCTGGTATCAGCCTGGTTTAGTTTGCATTTTTAGACCTACTTTGGTCTGTGTGTCCAAAGATATATTTTTTGATGATTTCCAGGCCGTGGCATTTGCTTCCCTTGTAGAACTACTGACAGCAGTTTTATTCATTGCTCCTCTTCTTAACTTGATGCCTAGGACACATGTAGTAACCATATCTGTACATAAAACTTAAAAAAAAATTAGTCCACCCACAGTTTGAGATCTTTCCCTTCAAGAGTGCTCTGCTCCCCTCACCAGGGGGTCTGAGAAGTAAGACCTCCCTGGGTTTGACAGTGGAGGAAATCAAGTCAAATAGTCCTTTTTTTTTTTAATTCAACCAGACAGAGAAATCTTATTACCATAACTACTTTGACTGTACTTTGTGAATTTACCTCCTAGTTTTACTTAAGTGTCTCTAAGCAAATGGAAGTAAACAGGCTTACTCTGTTTGCGGGCATATTCTGCTGCTTTGGGTGCTGTTACCACGGCCAGAGGGTGCAAGGAGAGGTGGAAAGGGGGAGCTCGGCGAACCTGAAAGGAAAACATTCCAGCTCATACAAACTGCACAGGCTTTGTGCTGTTAACACTTGCTAGTTACAGCGCTTGGCCTGTCCTTAGACATTACTAATGGTCTATGGATAAGGCTCCTGTTTCATTTGTCAGGAATGTTCACAACCTGCCTTTTGCTCCGGAGCATGGTTCCCTTTGCCTACAATGCCCTTTCACATGCTCATGCTCTTCACATAATTCCCTTCACCTGAAATAGCCATTTCCTCTGTTTCTGTTATAGTTTCCTACTTTGCCTTTGAGATGAAACTCAAATTTGCCTTTTCTTGGAAACTTGCCCAGATGTCTCCCCACCCCCACTCTTCCACACTAGCACCCCCCCGCCCCGACCCCAGGGTAGAATTATTGACACACTCATCTGTGAATTCAAAGTGTGTTGTCACACAGAACAATCCCAGTAAGTGGTAGTGAGTTATAACCCGTGTCTGCTGCACTCTATTGGAAATTTCTTCAAGGTTAGGACTATCTCTTCATTCATTCATTCAGTAAGTTTTCAGTGAGTTATGGGCCAGGCCCTGTTTTAGGAGCTGTGGTTAGTAAGACAGACAAGGTTCCTGCCTTTCTGGGGCTGAGTGAGAAGAAATAAAAAACTAATTGTTATACAACCAGGGTAACCATACATTGTGATGAGCTTAATAAACTAAACAAGATGATGTGCTAGCAAGTTACTGGGCAAATATCACTTCAAACAGAAAGGACAGAGAAAGTCTCTGGCAAGAAGCAATATTTTAGCTGAGAACTACAGGGTGTGCAGCTGCCAGCCATGAAACAACTGGAGAGAGATATTCCAGGCAAAGGGAACAAGACGGTCTTCTTGAAAGAGGCTTGTGCTTACCAGACACTGAAAGGAAGACTGTGGCTAGAGCATAATGAGAAAGGGGAAAATTGTAGATGAAGCTGAAGAGGAGGTAGGACCCAGACACACTTGGGTCCTTGTTGACCATGGTACAGAGCTGTACATTTTATTGATTCCAGGATACAATGGAAGCCACTGAAATATTTTTAAGCAGTAATGAAACAAGATCTGATTTGTTTAAAAAAGAGCACTTGGATTGCTATCTCAAAAGTGAATGGGAGCATGGAAGCAGAGGCCTGTCAGCTGATGTGACATTTTTTCTCCAGTGCCTTAGAGAGTACCTAACACATAGTAGGCCCTCAAGTGTTGTTGACTAGTTGAATAACTACCTGTCAAATCAAGGCAATAGTGCTTAACAGCATGGACTTTAGTGTCAAACTGGCTTTACAGATATGTGATCTTGGGCATGTCACTTAACTTCTCTGTGCCTGTTTCTTCATGTGATACCAGAATAGTTGCCACAAGAGTTACCATAATAATATTGGTAACTACCTTACAGGGTTGTGGCAGGAATTAACACACAGAAACTCTCTCCCTGTGCACCAAGAGACACATAAAATAATCCAAATGTCTAAAACAGAAGACTATATACATAAATGTGGCATATTCCTCCATATGCAGTGAAAATAAACTATAGTCACATGCAACAACATGGATGAATTTCTGCAACATAATGTTG
Source organism: Smutsia gigantea (assembly GCA_032199065.1). Classification (NCBI taxonomy): domain Eukaryota; kingdom Metazoa; phylum Chordata; class Mammalia; order Pholidota; family Manidae; genus Smutsia; species Smutsia gigantea. The sequence goes on along the minus strand of JAVSCE010019238.1, from coordinate 62,634 downwards.
AGTGAAAAAAGAAAGCCCTAGAATAATACATTTGTTTATATATATTGCTTTTATTTCATTTATATAAAATTCAAAGAGCATGCAAAACCAAACAACATATTGATTAAAGATGCATATGTGATAAAACCATAAAGAAATGAGTGAATGATAAACACATAATTCAAGATAGTGCAAACCTGGGGCAAAAGGAAGGACATGGGGCTGGAGAGGACAGAGAGAGAGCTTCAGTCCTGGTCATAGAGCTCCATTTCATATCCTTGGTGAACTTTTCTGTTTGCTTGGTCTTTATACTTTAAACATATATTGTAAGTACTCACATGGACATAATATTGCGAACATGTTTTTAATCCCTCATCATGAAGATCTGTCACTACTGAGCTTTTGTTTAGACATAGGTCTTTCCTTTTATCATGAAAATTTTTTTATTGCTGTGCAATTCGGGCTAAGTCAGCATCCTTCAAGAAAAGAAGCCACTCAGCAGGTTGTTGGAGCAAGTGCAGGAGGCTGGGGCTGCCGAGGCTGAGAGGGTGGAAGACGGGCCTACTGCAGAGAGAGCTGGCTGCTCTCCATGGACTCCCATAACAGGAGGAAGGGGGCTGGCCATCCTGCGGGGGCGGGTGGGGGTTTGAAATAATAACCTAACACTGAAGGCTCCTTCTGTGCCAGCATCATACACTTGATATACATGGTTCCACAGATGCTTAGAACAAGCCAGTGTGGTCAGTTAAATATAATCATGCCTGTTTACACATAGGGACCTTGAGAATCAGAGAAGTTTAATCTATCCAAGGCCACACAGGTAGTGAGTGATCGCTGGGATTGGACACCTGTCTGTTTGCCTCTGAAGAGCGTGCTTTGGACTTTGGGTGCAAGTTTGGATGGAGTCGAATGACGGGAAGTCAGACGTTGGAGTGCGGCTCCAGGAAGAGAGAAGGAAAGCAGGGCTTCTGGGGTTGTGTAGTCCCCCTCCCCTTGCCTTCTGTTATACTAAATTTTTTACTCTCTCTGCCTCCCATTCCTTTTTCCCTCATTCTCTGTCAAATGGAGATGAGGAATATTTTTATTACTTGCTTTCTTTGTTGAAGGAAGGTTTATGCTCCTTTTTCTTCAGTTTCAAATTCAGTAGTATGTTTTATCTCTATCTGGAGCTTACTGTAAATAGCCTTCACTTGTGTGAAGTCCTTAGTTGAATTTTTTTCTATGGGTCCAAGGTCCTCTGCAGAAAAATGGCTCCCTATCAAGAGTAGAACCTGAGGCTAATAGAATTGAACAGTACTGGGCCCTTGATGCTTTTCTGTCACCAGGTGGCAGCAAATAGTCCTGCAGGAAGCCATCGAGCCAATGCACACACAGTGCCCACAGTCATGTGGCCAGGTCTAGTGGCCAGAGATTCTACATAACCTGATTAATATTCAACAGGGCTCTAAGCTCTCGCTTGGGAAGGATTTTAGCTGTTGCTTTGGAGACATTTTATCCAAGGAATCCAAGGTCAATCAGATACAGGCAGCAATTAGAGATGAGCCTTTGTCAGTAACCGTTTTTTTTTTTTGAATAACCCTATCTCCTAATAAAAACTTTTTGAAATTATGTAAAACCCCGAGACTGTTTTCAAATAGCTCTTAGAATTTAATCTTTGAAATGCTACATTTCCATTGAGAGACCCTGCTCATCCCTGATCTGAGATGTGGAGGAGGTCCCTGAGCCCAGCTGAGGTATGACCACCCGAGAAACGCTGGAGCTCAGACTGAGGCAAGGGGCAGGTGAGGCCCACGGGGCGGTGATGCTCAGACTCATACCTGCAGCTCAAATCCTATCATGCCCTTTGTGATAGTTCGTTGTCCAAAATAAGCAGTTTACACTTTGTTAATGATCACATGGATGCTTGAGGAGCGATTTAATTTTTAGAGCTGTAGTTCTCAACTGCTCATGGTTTGGCCACTTAGGGGACATTTAGCAAAGTCCAGAGATGTTTTTGGCTGTCACAGCTCGGGGGGAAGCTATTGATATCTACTAGGGAGAGGCCATTAGAGGCTGCTAAACATCCTGAAAGGCACTGCACCCAACTCCACCCCCTACACCCAGAACAAAGATTTATCTGGTCCAAAATGCTGAGAAACTGTGATTTAGAGGAACATAGAGGAATCAGATACTAAGGTCCCAAGTATCAGAACCTTAACTATAGCTATTGTTTTGAGGTTACTGTGTGTCAAGCACTAAGGACTTTAGTGATACTAACTCACCTCATTTCCCACGACAACCCCATCTTCTGGTCCCTGTTTTTACAAATGAAACTGAGACTGATAGAGCTTAGAAGACTGGCCCAGGAATACTCTGCTTGTAGCTAGTAGAGCTGGGGTCCAAACTAAAGCATCCCAGCTTTAGAATCCTGGTGCTTAACCCATACACAAACTGCCTTTCCCATTTATGGATCAATAAATGAGCTGACATCCATATCCTATAACAATAAACAGACACAGGCCTTTGAAGGAAAGCCTCCTCCGTGAGGATATTATCTATTTCCCTCCTGAGCTGGTCATTACGTAGTCTATGTGCACATCTCAGCTTTTGTTACTGGTCACTGATTGTGAGGACAGAGGCTGAGTATAGCTGAACAGACAAGGTGCTGAATAAAAGCTCTTTAATGAGTAAGTGAAAGACTGGATGGATAGAGATTGGCCAGCCCACCTCAAACAGTGCAACGTCCTGTTCTGGCTCTTGTAAATGAGACTGGCTTAACCAGGTTACTCAGACACCCATGTTTGCAAACCTTCTTGATTCATCCCCTCCGGGATGTGATTGCGCTTATTTGCTCTCTGGCCACATGAGAGTTGATACCAACCAGCCAGATATGCTGGATGTCTGGCCTAGACCTCCCCAGGGCATCAGAAGATAAGGGTGAGAAAACACAGTGTCTGAAGCAGTTATTGTCTAGGCTCAGAGATTAATGCATACATGAAGGAGGAGGAGAAGGAAGCCTGGGAGGGAGGAAGCTGCTGAAAAAAACAAGCAAGAAGGAGGCAGCAGGGTTTGCTTGGCTCTCTAAGAAACCAAAGGAGCTGGGCTTTCTTTTAAAACCAAGTATGGCTTGGTCTCTGAGGAACATTGGGTGGCTAATATCTCAACTGAGGGAGAATGTTAGCTCCAATGCAAGATGTAAGATCCACGAGAAAAGAAACCTTACCGGACTTGCTCACCATTATAACCCCTTCACCTACAATTATATTGAATGAATGAATGAAATAGAAACTAGAGTGATCAGAGAGAAGATGCTGATTTCCTCTGTGATCAGGGGACCTCGAGTCTTAGGACTAGAACGTGCTTGCACATAGATTAGGGTGATGGGATAGTCAGATTGAAAGTTACAAGACCTCCTAGTAACTGCTTGACTTCTCTTAACTTTGTATGACTCCCTGTTTGCAGTATGGCCTACAGATAGAACAAGGGAGGTAGACATTCCTGTGGCCGTGGCCGTTGCCCTGCCCCCACCCTGGCCTCTCTTCCAAATCCTAGTGGGGACATCGGAATTGACAGGGTGAGCAGAAGGCCTGGTGTGAGGGTGTAGGTTCTCCCTGCTGCCCTCCCTGCCCGCCCCTCCTGCCTCTTCTTCCCTTTCCTCTGCCCTCTTCTGGAGGTGTCTAAAGGTAGAGGGATCTGTGGTTCATCTTTAAACAGCAGCCCATACTTAAATGCTTGCTAAATGTTCATACATCCATCAGTGGCAAAATGAACTGTCTATAAAAAGCATGAGGATACTCATTTTATTTATTTTTTTAGATCAGTATATGGAAGCCCAAAGAGGACAAGAGACCTAGGGCTCTGTAGAAGTGGGGTCAGAACTCAGTCCCAGGCCTGTGGACTCCTGAGAGGTCCTGCTTCTACTGCAGTGATTTCAAAGGAGTCTCATGGGAAGGAGAAATGTGGCCACAGTATGGGACACAATTTATCACGAGAATGTACTTTGTAAATCTTGTCCTAGTTCTAGATATTATTGTCCATGATACAAGAGAACTTGGTCTTAGCAGATCTATGTTACAAAAGGTGTACAGGAGGAAGTCTGCTCATCAGAGACAGACCTGGACTCTTAAGCCTGGTGCCCTGTCTGCTGCCACCACTCAGCCTTTATGCAATGACACAAAATACATTTGTCATTACTAACACAGTCCTCCATGTAAGAAAAGCGTTTACAAACATGGATTATCTGAGATTAGCTACATCTGGCTTTGTACATTTTGTTACAAAAGTGTTATTACAAGCCTGAGAGTACATTAAAATTTATAAAATAGAGAAATTCTCTCTAAAAGTCTCTTATATTGATAGTCTCAGGTCACCCCTACCTTGGTTGCCCCCGAACTGGCAGAAGAATCAGCCCCATAAATTTTAAAGACTTCTTCAATTGGGATACTGTTCTGTTAAACAACAACAAATGTATTATCATTTCATGGCTTTTCTTTTATTACAAAACAGAACTATTTTAGCTCCAGCATGTGTAGTACCATGCCTGGATAGCATGGACACTAAATAAATAACTTCTGAATAAATAGATAAATCACAGTGTCCACCATCCAATTATTTATGTCTCTCAGTCTGTTTTTTTGCTTTTAAATAAATTCTCTCAGAATACAATAAAGAAGTCAGTCTTTTTATTGTATAGTAAAAATGAAACATTTAATACTAGTAAATTCTAAACATTTAGAATCAATGGTTGGAAAATAAAATAAATATGCATTGATATAAAAATACATTTGGTAAATGTAAAATCCCCATGTATGCAAATAATGTTCTTTTTCTTACCATTAAGATTCCAGCGTAAGATGATAAAATCATTGCTTCTCTTTCTCTGTGGTTTGGATATGTGGGTTGGCTACGAAATGGCATTTTCCTAAGGGGAATAGGAATAATTACGAGTGGAGGGTTTATTCTTGTTCTTGCTGACACATTAAGGTTGTGATAACCATCCATAGGTATCTCCAATGGCTGTGTTCTCGACACTTATTTATAAATTCATGTGATTAAGCCACCATCAGTAAAGGATACACTGTGAATTTTGAATCTTCCAATGGTGGTGATGAATTTTACTCTCACCTATCCATGTTTTGGGAGCTACCAAACATTGGTGGACTAGCCACTGTGGTGGGGAATTACAGCTTTGCCAGCCAATATCCTTTCCCCTATTCGTGGCAATCTGCTTGAGGAGAATGGCCTTACCCCACTGTAAGCCTGTGTGCTACTGGGGGGCCAACAATTCCCCTAGATTCCAAGGATGGGACCCACACTGTGAACTAAGCTAGCCAACATATTCCACACCTGCTCCACCCCCACACAAGTCAGGGCAAACAAAGCCACTGAGATGCAATTCTGTGATTTTTTTTAAATCCATTCTTCCCTGGAATGAATGTTCTGATAAACTGGGCTGAAAGTAAGAATAATATCCACCCAGAGGAAATGGCCAAGAGGCAAATCCTGATGACGTGGTTTAGGTTATGAATTGGGCCATGTGTAATGCCCATCAGAGGTAATAAATTCCTTCTCCCACTTTTTTTTGTTTTTTTGCTAAATTCTGTTCAAACTGGATTTTCTGCTTGTTACAACTAAACCCTAAATGATACAATCCTCCAAGACAAGGCGTATGTTCTAAGCAATGAACAAAAAAATAACAGGACTCTGGAATAAACTATTCAATCCTGACTTCATTAGTTCCATGTCCTTACCAGCTGAGTGAACCTGCCTGGGGCACATGGCAGAAAACACCAGTAATCCTGGAAAGGAGTCAAACAGCTGTCACTGCAACAGCTCAGCTCAGGCATACATCTGGTTAAATGCTTAAGAAAGTGTGTTTGACAGTCCTTAGGAAAAGATTACAGGCTTTTTCCACAGAATGCACCATTTTAGAAATCGTGGCGTGTATGCAATAAAACACTCTCGTAAGTCTAAGGCTGAACATCCTGTGCAAGGAAGATCTTTATCTGACAGAAACCAATTGGTAGAGATGCAAAATATGTAAATACGTATATGACTTCCCTGAGCTGACAGGCCTTTAGGTGGAGGGGAATACTCACCTGCAGTGTTTTTAAATCAGAGTGGCTCACATCAGAAGATGCCAGATAGAACTTTCTCTACCATTACTCACAGTTATACACTTAAAAAAGAGAGAGAAAGAAACTATTTCAACTTACACTTCCTCCCAGTCCAGCCAAGTTAAGTCTTCTGAGTGATCCAGCCACTGCAAAGCAACACTGATGGCCAAGTCATAGTCTGCCTGGAAGCAGGAAGCACAGGCAGCAAGGGGACGCGCTTAGACACTGGCCATGCTGAGATCCAAGACAATACCCTTCTAAGCCTATTTCACTAGTGTGTCATGTCCACAATGCTGAGGAGCATTAGCTACAACTGGTAACCTGATGCTCAGGCAGAGATATTTAGGGATCTGCAGGCATTACATTTACCTCCCACTGGAGCAGTTTTTTAAGTTTAGGTGGACTGAGAAAGAAAGAAAAGATTCTTGGAAAGATTACTAAACTGGGAATCAGGCAATCTAGGTTCCAGTCTAGACACTGCCAGCAACTTGTGGTATATCCTTGCGTGAGCAATTAATTTTCTCAGGGCCTCAATTCCCTTAAATTTTAAAATAGAGAAAGGTGAAGTGGGGGAGGGAGGAAGAGGGCCTCAGAGAACAATTTCCAATCCTGTGAGTAGAACATAAGAAATGCTCTCCCAGGGGCACTGAAGACACGGCAGGTCTGCCTGGGGCATTAAGGGGAATCCTGGGAGGCATCAGAGTGGAGGCCTTGGTGGAGCTGAGGCTTGAAGGATGAGGAGAATGTCTGTAGGTGGAGAAGGATATCCCAGGTGAGGGGCAGCATGAACAAGGGCGATCTGATTAAGGGACTTGCTGAGAGTCTCATATACTGTGAAAAACTGAGAATGAATGATTGGAATGTTCATTCCCATCCTACTGGTCACCTTTTCCTGGTAATTTCTGAGCATATTCAGCATATTCACCATTTTCCTATCAAAATATTTCTTCTCTTCTTCCCATCCCTCCCAGATATGGGAGGTTGGTTTTGTTTTTGTGTTTTTAGATGGGTTTTAAGGTTTGATATAGCTCTAAGATATTCTAAACAGCATAATTATTTCTTTCAGGGACTGTACAAAAAAGAGAGAGAGAGAGAGAGAGAGAGAGAGAGAGAAAATGGACCACTATCAATTGTTGAAACCTAATCCAAGGGCTGATGCTGGACCAGAAGCATCAATGTCACCTGGTGGCATTAGACATGCAAATTCCTGGCCCCACCCAGACCTCCTGAATCAAAACGACCTTGCAATAAGACCTCATTAAAGTTTGAGAAGCACTTATCTAATCTATTTAATTCCTCCATTTAGTTTGTGCACAGGGCAAAAACACCTTAGAACACCAAGGCTTAACTGCTTATTCAGCTCCAGGGAAGGCAGGCAGGGAGACTGGGAGCAGGAGGGAGAAATCCTTTCTTATTAGAATAGCAAATGAACAAGCACCAAAAAGCTGCGAGTTTATACTAATTTCTTTTAAATCAGAACTTTACTCAATTTCTTCCTTAATTTGTGTGAAGTGAACTTTTATTGCATAGCATGAATCTGAGTTTCAGCATAGATAGGAACAAAAGATTTTAGGATTATTCAATTCTTTGGTTTGATCCATTAATGCAAATGGTTAAAAACACTGTATTTGAGATCTACATGATAGGTAATTTTGTCAAAAAATTTTTTAACACCATGTATGTAACATTTAACTTTGTATTCATTTTTCTTTTTAATCATTTCTTTCCTAAAAACAAATAGCAAATGTCTGAAGACTGTTGTTTTCCCACTCCTTTTGCTTTCAGTTTCATGAGTTGAAAAGACCATATGAGCAATCCTAGGATGAGAAACTGAGGAAGGGATGTTCCAGGGGTGGGAATGGGGTGAGGGGGAGGGTCAAGGTTAACCTTATTGATTGTATCTATACATTAGATCTTTGTTCTGTCCCCTTAATACACAAATAACACAAATATGACTTGTATCAGCATGCCTTTCTTTACCATATCATCTAGAAAGGTGAGGTGCCTTCTTCCTTTTGGGTCAAATTCATTTTCCCGAAGTCTGATGCCAATATAATCTCCCCTTAAAAGCAAGAGAGCAGCATTGAACCATTGGGAATGACATGGGAGCTCGGTCTGCAGAAGAGGGTTTCTTCCCAATCCCTCCCTCCTCTACCAAAACACAAGGGAAGTCAATGATGGCTCTAGTAGCCGAGTTAGTAACTTCATTTTGACTTAAATGGCAAGTCTGCAGGTTTAAAATGTCTAACCATGATTACCTTAAGTCACATTTATCTAAAAATTAAGCTCACATAGTAGGAACATATTATATAGGAAAGCAGAATGTATAGGATATAGATAATTTTATAGGAAAGCAGAGTCTGACAAATTCCCACACGCAGAAAAACTTTTACAAAACCAAAAGGATTGAGACCCACTGTCTAAAGATTTCCTTGCTGCCTTTGTTAAACTCAGGCAGGATGTTCAAAGTTGAAAAATTCCAGATATATGATATTCCATACAGATGTATTCTTTTGTCCTAAATCTTTTTTCCCATTTAAACGCAAAGACCCTTAGGAGGATTTATGCATAAAAACATAGTAATTCCACTTTAGTGTATCCTATCAGATCCTTTTCTACCAGTGGCTTTTAATAAGGGAAGGGTAGAATAAGGCTCCTGGGAGGAGAACAGAAAAGGTTGCTACCTTGGAAAACTCAAGGCAAGGGACTGGGTGCAGGAAAAAGGACTCTAGGGTCTCTCAGGTCCATCTCTGCAAATTTCTCAATTTTATGTAAGGCCATTTCTGATTGTCCAGGTCTTTAGCACACAGTTTGGGCAAGTGACTGTGTGGGGCATAAGTATGTTACTAAAGTCTAAAAGTTCTTCTGAATCAGTAAGCCTAGATTGGTAAAAAGTCTCAAATTTTTGCTTTATAATTCCAAGGTACCTTACTTAAAGCACCTTAACTATATGTTTTGGACAAAAAATTATTTTTATATCAGTTTTGAAATTCTGTTCTATGTGAAAGAACTGGTATTCCTGATTACAGTTTGTTTTTTTATTATGTCAACCTCCAAACATGTGAATTCATACATGGTTTATTCTAGCATCTCTTAAGGACTTGTTAAAGATAATCATCTTAGTAGGCAGAGGAAGGACATTTAATGGGAGTTATGATAAGGTCTTTGATGAAAAGGGCATTATTGTATTCCCATAATACATATGAAATACAATGTAACCATTTTTTCCCTTTTATACAAGAGTTAATTTGTGAAACATTTTCCTTTTGTTGTGTCATCATGTGGCCTCTTTATCAATCAAAACCAAATGCCCAATGTGGGGCCCGAACCCCCCACCCTGACATTAAGTCTCATACCCGGCCACCTCAGCTCGCTGGGTGAAGGCTGCTTTTTCCTTTTTGTATGGTCCAATTTTCACTAACCTCTTCAAAAAAATGATACCACAAGAGGAAATTTTTTCCATGGGAAAACTTGATGTTCTCTTTGTTTAAAAAAAAATAGTTCAGATGGCAAGAAAAAAAGAAGTGAATTATTTAGACAATAAGACTGACAATAAAAGAGGCAGAGGCTGCAATTTAAATGCTGGGCCCTTGGATACATTTTTCAGAAATCTCTCCTATACCTTTTACCAGCGGGGCCCTTTCAAAGGCACAACCTGCCCAGCACAGGCTGTCAGGGCTATGGGCTCAGCTATAAGGTTCTAGAAGGAGTGCATGCTGCTGGCAGAAATATCCTCCCAAGAAATTCAGCCTCCTGCCTTGTACCACATGTGAAGCCTCTCGGGCAGGAGACAGAGGCCAGATCATCTGGCTTCCTCCTATAGCACAGGGATAGATTCTTTTTCACCCCCTGCCAATATCCAGACCATCTAGACATAAAATCCACTAAGGGCAAAATGTAATAAATGAAAGCTATTCTCAATCATACTTACAGCAGCTTTTTCATTTCCTTCTTTAGGAGCCTTCTTTCCATAATTAAAGGCTTATGTAGCTGAGCATATATCTGTAGCTTTCACTGCACCTGATAATGCTCTGGGAAGACCCAGCCTTTTTGAGCCTATAAGCTACAGCAGCAAATCAGAAGAGAATCTGAGTTAGGGATGCTATCACTCCAAATACCAGTCATGGAATCCTAAGCTCTGGAAGGGATCCGAGAGTGTGCAGAGCTTAAGCCTCTTGTACAGCAGGTTCCAGGTCAGAAAACCATCTATAGCCCAGAGCACTGTACCTTGAGTTTATCTGATCACTCTTCTCCCTTCCAAGTTTTTCCAACATTCATAATTTACTTATTCTTGCAAGTAAAACCTTGTGATAATAAACTAGCAAATAAAATGGACATGGCTTATGTAATAGTGGATGAGACTATCTGGGCAGGACCATCCAAACATGGGTGGCTAGTGATCTGAATATGTTTGAGTTCTGTGCACATTCAATATAGTGACTCCCAGTGAAACCACCTAGTATAATGGTTTATAATGGAGTTCTCTATAGAAGCCACATACAACTTCGTATGTCCAAGAGGTCCTTGAAAGAGCATGTGGTCAAGGCAAATGTGAGGCCATGGTAGAAGCCAAAAATTGGAGTTCAGGTGATAGGGTCAAAGGGGATCTGAAGTCACAAAAAGAAGTTTATTAAAAAAATAAAATCATCACTATGAATGGGGTATCCAGGGAGAGGTATAAATGAGATATAGCTGATAATATTTGCAATGTTTTATTTCTTAAAAAGATTTAAAGCAAATTGGGATGGTTAATTCTACGTGTCACCTTGGCTGGGCCATTGTGTCCAAATATTTGGTCAAACAATTTTCTGGATGTTTCTGTGAAGGTGTTTTTTTGGATAAGATTAACATTCAAATCAGTAGACTTGGAGTAAAGCAGACCACCTGCCACTATGTGGGTGGGCCTCATTCAATCAGTTGAAGGCCTGAACAGAACAAAGATTGACTTCTCCCAAGCAAGAAGAAATTCTGCCAGGAGAATGCCTTTGAACTTCAACTGCAACTCTTCCCTGAGCCCCCAGCCTGCCAGCCTATTCCTTCAGATTTTGGACTGACCAACCTACCACCAACACATACGCCAATTCTTTAAACTAAAGAATTGTATATATATACTTTCTCTGTGTATATATACAAATATGTTCTGTTTCTCTGGAGAACCCTGACAATAAACAAATAAAAGAAAAATGTTAATATTAGTTGACTCTGGGATTATGGATCCATAGATGTTCATTAGACTACCTTCTATACTTTTGAAATTGTGTGTATGTTTTTAAATCATCACTCTAGAGATAGTTGGAAAAAAACATAGAAACTTTAAAAAGTACTGCAGTCTATAAACATTAAGGTACACGGGTTTAGTTTTTAACACCAAGCAAAGATGAAACAGGATGCCACCTGTTTAAATGAATTATTCACCAGAGCAGTTTAATTATTTTGGACCCGTCTCGCTGCTGTTACACCTTCTTTAGCCTTGGGCAGGATGTAGAAGACGCGAAAGGTGTATGGGGGGATAGTTGGTTCATTCCATAGGAAATGAATTAACTGTAAAGACAGTAACCTTGCTTTCTACAGGAGGATGAGTTGGGAGAGGATAGTGCAAGCCAGAGAGGTGGCCTTGTGGTCTAGACAAGGGAAAGCACTGGACCCGGGGAGGCCAGATACCAGTAGGTAGTGTCCACCCCACCACTGACTGGTGTGGTCAAGGCCAAGCTGCCGGGCTCTGCTGCACCCCAGTCTCAGGTGTCATCTAAAATATGATGATCCTGATAAACATGATTAAGAGCGCCCTTCACCCTAACAATCTACAACTCTAAACACTCTCCTTGATTATCAGCTTAGTTCACTAAGTCAGAAAAAGCTTTTTTGGTAGAACACTTGTCTTATCTAAGTTCCTTGACTTGGGGGTGGGGCAGGTACTCCCTTGGCTTCAAGGACTTTTTAAAAAGCAAAAGACTTAGCATTTGCTTTGACCCATTCTTGTTTTTGCCATTTGAGACAGCCCTTTGAATTTCAGACTTAATAATCATAAAATGTCCTGTCTCTTGGTGCTCTGACAACTTCCTCTTAGACTTACCTCCCCTCTTCCTACCTTTCAATGTGGCAAAAATATGCAAAGGTTTACGTCTTAAAAATATGGGTCTCTCTCACCCCCAAACCACTAGGCTGGAGGTCTGGAGGCTCTGTGAGGCTACCAAGTAGCTGCGCCACCTTGGATAAGTGAATTTGCCTCTCTGTGTCTTTGTGCTTCCTCCTCTGTAAAACAAGCATTGCATATTCAGAGAGGCCCCTTACAGCTGCAGAATTCAGTGACTTATGTGCTTTGAGTAACTATGCCCTGATTGAATGAGGGTTATTTGCATAGATTCTACTCAGTTTAGATTTGAATTTAGCCATTCATCCACTGTTCTTTTCTGTCGATAGAGCTTTAATGAAAACAAGACTCTGGCTGGAAATACACACAAAAGAGCTGTACTAGAAAGATGTCAGCTGTCTCAGGCATTAGCTGTTTCAGAGAAACCACCCTCTCCACCCACACCGAAGTTGCAACCTCCATATTCTGTAAGAATATTGTGCCCTGAAGAATGTTTGTTCATTCCATGCAGATCACCCCTTCCCACTCATCCATCTAGGAAACAGGTCTCTCAGACTGTATTCTGTTAGGTTCCTGGCCCTTCACAAATTCTGCTTTCAGAATCTCTCACCAACCAGAGACTGAATCCTGTGCTTTTGTTCTCTCCCTGATTCGGGGGGCGTGCTTGGGCACTGGCGGGGCTGGTAGTCAGACCTCAGGAAGACAGGTACTTTATTGTTGTTGCTAGGAAACAGTGAGTGAAGGAAAATAATTTGCTTTTAGCCACCCCCACCTCTCCCTACCACCACCCTGCAAGGGAAAGAAGTCATATATTTAGGACAGGAGTGTGATCCTGACCAGGAGTTCACGTATCTTTTTACCTAAGCAGGCTTCCATTTTCATCTAAATGATTAATCAGAAAGGTGAGAGGATGGGAGAAATTCATCTCCCCCGAGGTATTTTTTAGCACTTGGCTGCAAACCTACGAGTCAACTGATGAGTAAGGATTGCTGGGGAAGCCAGTGAACCTCTGGCTCCTCATACACTTAGGGTGCGCCAAAGTACTCGGTGTTTCTGCTTGGCGAGGTAGACGCAGAGCCGCGGAAATCCTCAACGGCCATCACCTTGGCGCAAACATCACCATTTCTCTCACGTTAAGGGGTTTCCCTGCCCACAGATTTGTTTCCTCATCTTAAGTACTTTCTCTCTTGTTCAAAGCTTGCTCTTGGTTTCCCACTGCCCTTAGAAGATCTAACCTCCTAACCGTGGCCTGCGAGCCTCCTCTATGCCCCTGGAGGGGCAGAGTATGTGATTCTGGACCATCTAGGCCTGGCTGTCTGTGATCAATACCACTTAATCCTCACTGCCACTCATCTCCAGGGACCAGGTTACCTGATATCTCAGGTGTTCTATGAGTGGCAGTAAAAAAACTCTAGATTTGGATTTTTACAGATTAGTTGTTCCTCTGCATTGAATTTATATTACATCAGAAGGTTCCAAATTTTGTGAGCCTAAAGTTTACACAATTTGAACTTTATGCAATTAAAGAGAAAGAATGTAAAACTGTAAATACAAAACTGAATATTTAGAATCACTGATCACTACAAGTTATAAGTTTTAAAGAACTGACAAATACCACAAACATTAAAAATGTAGAAAAAAACACAATACTAATATCTTTATTATTAACTGCCTGACATAGCTGAAATTCTTTTTTTCTTATATACTCTTTGATTACCTCTTAATATGACAAAGATTTTCTAATGTGTTTTGTAGCTATTTTCTATAGAAAGATTAAAAAGACAATTCAGTTCTTTCCTCTAAAGTAGCTGTTTATAATTTTAATTGTAAATAAAATGTTAGAATAAATGAAGAGTTGGCTTTCAGCTCACTGACTCCATGTTGGTGTTGCTTACTCTGTAAGATTTTCCACAGTTTCCTGCTCAAGAGATGCTCCTTGCCCAAGGGTAACACTTGGAGAACTTCAGCCTTGAGCCGGCAAGGCTTGCCCACCCCTGCTTCCCATCCCTATCCCCCTCATTGGCACGGCCGAGGCTGCGGCAGCTAGTCCAACTTGGCCAAGTCCTGGGCTCTCATGCTCCCCTCCTCAGCTTTAGGGCTTGGAGACAAAGAAAGGGTCCAGGTGCTCAATGGTCCATCAGGGGCTGCTTGTTGCCGAAGCCCCACATTGGTGGAGAATATACTAACAGTGTGCCTACCCTACTGCAATGCCAGGGCTTGGAGGATGACCCCCAGGATAGGGCCATGTGGCCTCAGCCCCACTTCCACCTTGGAGGACATGTTCAGCCTTGGACAAATCCAGGAAAATGAGGAGCCTTCTACCTCGGCTGCTTTAGCTTTGGGAGAAAACCCATCTCTTCTTATATTTCTTATTCTTAAGACATTAACATCAAAATAAAATAACACAATAGCCAAAAACACTTTTATACTACTGTGAGGAAATTCTCAGTTCTCATAGGATGTCCTTGAGGCAAATGTAAAAATAATATCCACATTTTATACGTAAGATAGAAAGGAGATACAAGGGATAGAAAGGAGAGTCATTTGTCAGAGAAAGTCCATTTCTCTCAAATCTGACTACCCGGGCACTGCAGCATCATCAGACTTTTCAATGTCTTCTTTAAACTGTCTAATATTCCTAAAGGATTCATGATATCTGCACATAATATGCTGACTTGATACTGTGGAAATGGAATTACATTTGCAAAGAATGTTGATATGAATTTTTCATCTTTATCAAACTTTATATTTAAATTACTGAAAAGTAATACTACTAATTAGTGAGATAATGGAATGAGAACTTGTGAATTTGGGTAAGTTACTTCATTCTGTACTTTATTTCCCTCTTCTGTGAAGTGCAGTGAAATCTACCTTACCAGTTGTTCCAAATGTTAAAAATGTCACATATATGTTGATCCTGGGGCATTATAGTTCTTTTATAAATGGAGGTAATTACTATTCTTAGTGTTTGCATCTTATGCAGTTGTATTTATTCATCTTTTGTTCTTTAGAAGTGTTGTCTTAGTAGGTTTATGTTAAATCTCCTTACTTCAATGGTTTAAGATCCTAGAGCATAAACACCATGTTTTCTATCTTTGTGCCCCCCAAATAAGATACATAATGATGCTTTGCACTTAGCATGCATTCACCAAATATTATCTGCCATGGGAAATTTTTTAATATCCCGAATGTGATGAAAATTCTGAACACATTTAGCAGATAAAATTTCTGCTCTCTCCTTTGCAGGAACGTTCTGACCCTTATTGGTTAAACAATTAGGGATTAGCAGTTGACCAGATGGTAGTGTTTTTAGCATTTGCATTTGTAGGGGGAAAAAAAACATCATGCCCATTATTGATAGTGTGTGGTAAGCCAGCATATGTGAGCACAGAGTTTTTACATGAAAGAAAAACAAAAAAGACAAGATTTAGTAATCTCCTCTGTGACCCCAAGAGACCAGACACTGTAGGGTAACAAGGCTATGGCTGTGCTCACTCTAGGATTTACACGTGTCTGAGCATATCTGAGCAAGTCCGGAGGACCACGGGGTGCAGAATTATACCAAGATTCTGTTTGCATCAGTGGTTCTTGACATCGGAATCACCTGAGGAGTTTTTAGAATTCCCTGGAACAATTAATTCAGAATCTCTGGGGGTAGGACCCAGGCACCATATTCCTTAAATTTCTCTGGGGGTTCCAGTATGCAGATGAGGTTGAGAACCGCTGGCATGTGAAAGACAGAGGGACAGCTGGTAATTTTCCATTATCGCAGCTATACTAAGCTTTAGTTCGCAGCGACATTTTCCTCACTTTCCAAAAAAGAGGAAGAGGCAGAGCCCTTTTTCCCTTTGGTCCTTGTCACACCAGACCCAGGGCTCAGAACTGGGCGTCAACTTCGTACCAGTCTGAACATGAAGCTATTATATGAATGAGGAAAGAGCCAAAGAATTTCTGACTGTGTTTGTTTACGTTTTAAAGTTCTTATTTTTAAAATCAGTTTTTGTTGGAGATTAAGAGTAATGTTAGCCAAAAACATCTTAAGTGATACAATCCCCTTAACTGAGCCCAAAATTCATGCCAGGATTCTCAGAAAAGACTGCAATAGAAGACAGAATAAAAACAGTAAGCATGCTTCCCCTGTAAGTACCACGGGGATTGGGGAGCACAAGCCGGCAGCAGCAATGGTGCCACAGCTTCTACTAGTGGGAGGTGATATCACCAGGCAGGCCACAGGACAGGAAGGCATCCTTAGCTTCAGACATCAGCAGCTTGGCCATTAGGCATTAGTAGCTTTGATGTAGATGTTTGTAGAGAAGAACTTTTCATAGAGGATTTTCATTTTAGGCCTGTGATTTAAACTGACAAGAGACAGATTAACAGGAGAAAAGGCATAACAACTTTTTCATGTGCCTGGGGGCTTCACAGGAAAGAAGTAAAAACCCAAAAAAGTGATTAGGCTTGAGGGCCTATGTACCATTCTAAAAAGGGGTGATACATGGTGAAGAAGCGACTAGACAAAGGAGAAGGGGTTTGGGCTTGCAGGGATGATAAACTGGGAAAGTGACTTAGAAATATGTGGGGAAACTAATGGTAGATACAGGTTACATAGTAAGGTTTGTTTATGCATGTTGGCACCATCTTCACCTCGGTACTGCAGTCATTTTCTCCTTCCTAGTCCTGGAGGGGGACACCTTCACGAGGGAAATTTATGTCCTGTTTTTAGGCAGATGGGGGAGGGCAGAGAGCTCTTCCTGTGACTGGTTCTTCTCAGCTGCCTTCAAATAAAAATAATCCTTCTGCCAACGTGGCATGTTTTGGGGTGGCATGTTCTGATCTCCTTCACCCTGATAGGGGCTTGTCAGAGCCACCATCACATTGCCTCTGGTGGGCACCACCTGCTATCTTCCCTTGGGGCAGAGCTACCATTTTAGGGTTAGACAGCAAAAAAGAGACATTATTACAGGACATTTTAGCTGCACTGAACGGAAACACTAGCTAATTTACACCAAAAGGGAATTTATTGAAAGGAGGCTAAAAAATCTCACAGAATCCAGTTGCAGAGATACAGCTGGTGGGGCTTCAAGGGTAACGCGGGCAAGTGCAGTCTTTTGGAGAATCAGGGAATCCCTCCGCATCTCTTCTCTCTGCTCTTCTCTCTGCAGCAGTGTGCTTTATTCCCCTGCCTTACTGTCCCCATGCCTGCTTCCTCTCTTTTCCAGCCCCCAGGGCAGACAATGGCTGCCACTGACAGCTCTCAAGTTCATCTGCTTCATCCAGCCACACGGAGAGATGTTTCTTTCTCTGTTGCTCTCTCTCCTGGGCTCTGGTCCAGGTTCAAAAGTTCTCCAGAAGATGTCATGGGTATCTGTGTGTGTCTGCTACACATAGGGAGCAGGGTCTCACTTCCTGGATTGCAAGTTCTAAGACCCCAAGTAAATGCAATTAGTTGTCTTACAGCTTTGCCTTTTTTTTGGTTGACATCAGAGGGCTCTGAGCTAAAATTTCCAGTATTTGTACTTAGAAGAATCTATCTCTCTGTCTTGGAGCGTGCTAGTGTTAGGGAACAGGCTGCCATTGCAATATCTTTATTAAGGATGACTTTTTTTTTCAGTGTTTACATTAAGTTCTTGAAAGAAGGTTTCTCCTTGGATTTTTAAAGTAAACTTGTTCTTGGATGAGAAGGCAGTAATAACTTTGGAAGCATGATCTTTTATTCCTTCTAATTAGATTCATAGATTATTTTCCAAGTTCTTCATTGCTATTATTGTTGCTTAAAGGAACACATTTGCAAGGGCAGCGATTCATCTCCTCCTGTCTGTTGAAAAATAAGAGACCTGGGTAAGCCCAACTCCTACAGTGCTTCCACAGCATGGCTCGGACAAAAATTAAGGTGGCAGTATTAGCTGTCGCTTCTTCACTGCTTCTTGAAGGTGGTGTCCTTTTTCTATTGGTTTTTGTATCCTTTACTAGGACAGTGAGACGAGAACAGATTTCTGCTGGTGCCTCTCAGACTGAGTCTGAGAAGCATTTCCATCTTTAAAGGCGTGTAGTGGTTGTTATTCAACATAGTACTGGAGGTCCTAGCCACAGCAATCAGACAAAACAAAGACATACAAGGCATCCAGATTGGTAAAGAAGAAGTCAAATTGTCACTATTTGCAGATGACATGATACTGTACATAAAAAACCCTAAAGACTCCATTCCAAAACTACTAGAACTAATATCTGAATTCAGCAAAGTTGCAGGATACAAAATTAACACACAGAAATCTGTTGCTTTCCTATACACTAATGATGAACTAACAGAAAGAGAAATCAGAAAAACAATTCCATTCACAATTGCATCAAAAAGAATAAAATACCTAGGAATAAACCTAACGAAGGAAGTGAAAGACCTGTACTCTGAAAACTACAAGACACTCCTAAGAGAAATTAAAGAGGACACTAACAAATGGAAATGCATCCCATGCTCTTGGCTAGGAAGAATAAATATTGTCAAAATGGCTATACTACCTAAAGCAATCTACAGATTCAATGCAATCCCTATCAAACTACCAACAGCTTTCTTCAATGAACTGGAACAAATAATTCTAAAATTCATATGGAACCACAAAAGACCCCGAATAGCCAAAGCAATCCTGAGAAGGAGGAATAAAACAGGAGGAATTACACTCCCTGACTTCAAGCTCTACTACAAAGCCACAGTAATCAAGACAATTTGGTATTGGCACAAAAACAGACCCACAGACCAGTGGAACAGAATAGAAAATCCAAACATTAACCCAAACATATACAGTCAATTAATATTTGATAAAGGAGCCTTGGATATACAATGGGGAGATGACAGCCTCTTCAGCAGCTGGTGTTGGAAAAACTGGACAGCTACATGTAAGAGAATGAAACTGGACTACTGTCTAGCCCCATACACAAAGGTAAACTCAAGGTGGATCAAAGACCTGAATGTAAGTCATGAAACCATAAAACTCTTAGAAAAAAACATAGGCAAAAATCTCTTGGACATAAACATGAGCAACTTCTTCATGAACATATCTCCCCGGGCAAGGGAAACAAAAGCAAAAATGAACAAGTGGGACTATATCAAGCTGAAAAGCTTCTGTACAGCAAAGGACACCATCAGTAGAACAAAAAGACATCCTACAGTATGGGAGAATATATTCATAAAATGACGTATCTGATAAGGGTTGACATCCAAAATATATAAAGAACTCATGCACCTTAACAAACAAAAGCAAATAATCCAATTAAGAAATGGGCAGAGGACATGAATAGACACTTCTCCAAAGAAGAAATTCAGATGGCCAACAGGCACATGAAAAGATGCTCCACATCGCTAATCATCAGAGAAATGCAGATTAAAACCACAATGAGATATCACCTCACACCAGTGAGGATGGCCAACATCCAAAACACAAACAACAACAAATGTTGGCGAGGATGTGGAGAAAAGGGAACCCTCCTACACTGCTGGTGGGACTGCAAATTAGTTCAACCATTGTGGAAAGCAGTATGGAGGTTCCTCAAAAACTCAAAATAGAAATACCATTTGACCCAGGAATTCCACTCCTAGGAATTTACCCTAAGAATGCAGCAGCCCAATTTGAAAAGACAGATGCACCCCTATGTTTATGCAGCACTATTTACAATAGCCAAGAAATGGAAGCAACCTAAGTGTCCATCAGTAGATGAATGGATAAAGAAGATGTGGTACATATACACAATGGAATATTATTCAGCCATAAGAAGAAAACAAATCCTACCATTTGCAACAACATGGATGGAGCTAGAGGGTATTATGCTCAGTGAAATAAGCCAAGCCGAAAAAGACAAGTATCAAATGATTTCACTCATATGTGGAGTATAAGAACAAAGAAAAAATACTGAAGGAACAAAACAGCAGCAGACTCACAGAACCCAAGAACGGACTAATAGTTACCAAAGGGAAAGGGACTGGGGAAAATGGGCAGGAAGGGAGGGATAAGAGGGAAAAAGCGGCATTACGATTAGCAGATGTAATGTTGGGGGGGGCACGGGGAGGGCAGTGCAACTCAGAGAAGACAAGTAGTGATTCTATAGCATCTCACTACGCTGATGGACAGTGACTGTAATGGGGTTGGTGGGGGGACCTGATGAAGGGGTAGTTTAATAATCGTAATATTACACATGTAATTGTAAATTAATGATAATAAAATAAATTATATTAAAAAAGGCTTGTAGTGGTAAGAAATATAACAAGAAAAATGAAAAATGAGTCAAATTAAGTTTATAAAAACTGTAGTGTATTTTGAATGTTGAATTTAACATTGAAAATATTTGAGTTATAATGTGATATTAATGTGCTGTTTACAAGCTAACCATTGGGAGAGATAGGGACCTATGATGATCTCAAAATAAGATACATGTTTAAAGTTGACAAATATTTTGTTGTTCCTTTCAACTCTGAGTGTAGATACAAATCGAAATGTTGTTCACAGTGGCATGAATGTGAGGTGGACCAAACAGACACCCTTCCTGATCCTCCACCCTCATCTCTAAGCTCTAAGACAGGCTCTACTTATCAGATACACAAGCTATTAAAACACCTTCAACTGGAAAGTATATGAAAGAAATATTATCTAGTAGGTACAAACATGGGCATATTTGTCCCCAGAGCAATGTGGGAAATGAGACTGATTCCTCTCCTGTGTTACCATTTACAATTTAAGGTTGTGGCTTGTCTCTCTCCCAGCTGGCTGGGCTGCAGAAGGGAACACATGACAGAGAATCCTGGCTGAGCAGACTGGTGGGCAGGAAGGAGTGGAAGCTGTCTTCCTTGTCTCCATTGGTCCTTGCTGTCCTCTGTGCCGTCGTTAGAGCCCTTCCCTTGCTTTTCCCAAGACAGCATGTCCCACACCCAGTGATATTTTTGCCTGCGCCCTGGATTTTGAGAGAGAATGTGGTTATTTTCACTGACCTGTGCCTTAATCAACTGGTCTAATGAGGGCTATATGAGTGCTTTCTTATTTTCATCTTACATGCCAAGTTTAAAGATTTCCAGTCGGTTATTGTCAGGGGCTGGGGGTGGAGAGGGATGGCACAGGTGGGGGAGAATGTGTCTGAAATGCTTGGATAAGCTTTAAATAATCATTATCTTCTTCAAGAAGAGAGAAAATGCCACCTGTGAGTCTACAGTGCTTCTTCAGCCACTTTAAAATCTGAAAATTTCTGAAAGTTGCAAGCTTTTAAAATAATCTAATCTGAATTGATATGAGGCTCTCGTTTTTTATATGTTCCATAATGAGAAGATTCATATTTGATTATAAGAATATTAATGTGTTTGAATACAGAGAACTATTCCAGATCCTTCTGAAGGTGGCTTGTAATATGTCCAATATACCCTTTGTTACCTTTGTAACATCTGAAATCTGGCCCAGAGTTCAAATAAATGATTGAGAATTTGTAGATTACTAGATTGCCTATCTTAAATCTTTAGGATAATTTTTTTTAAACCACAGTTTCTGTAGTTGGCTGTCACCAGGATATAAAAAACGAGAGATTTTTATTACATGAATGTTCTTTAACGTAGGCTTTGGTAAGTAAGTGAACTAAATAATTTCCTAGATACAGCCTGTAATTTTTGGTTGCTGATAGTGCTTAAATCCGTCTTCCTCCGTAATAATAAGTACCCAGTATATTCACACCTCTGCAATTTCTTTTAGGACTTATGCTACATTCTAAAGCCCCAAGCTATGCTGGGCAATGCTCTAAAAGTAGAGTCCTATAAAGAACATCATACAGAAAGAGGACAGAGATGACAAATCCTCCACTGTAAATCTCTTCATCACAGCATTTAGAATAAATCAACTCACTCTTGTAACCAGCATAACAAAGTAATATACAAATTAATCTGAGGGAAATTTCAAAGAATTTAGTGAAAGGATTTTTTTCTTCAGCATTTCTTTTCACTTCTCATTCCTTAAGTTTCTGACTGTATGTTCTCTAACTTACTGTTATTTGCTTGATTAAATCCAACGTTTTTTGTTACCATTTTTGACAAGGGGTTTAGTCTCTTTCCTGACCAGGTTCTAACTGAATAATCCACTTATTAAAATGGCACATTGGGAGTTCATGTATTCTGCTCCCCTTTACAGGCAAAAATTGGGATTGTTAGCATTTCCTTGAATGCTAGCAGGTTCTGTAGACTGTTTTTGAGAGAACTTTTCAATTTATCTTTTGGAGAGGGAAATGGATACAGCTTAGTGAGGAACACAAGCCCGGGAATAGAAGAGCCTGGAATTCTCATCCTAGGTCCACCCTAGGGCAGAGGTGGATCTCAACTGATTGCCGTGTCTATTCAAGCAACGAGTGCCAGTAGGAAAAAAGATTTCACCGTTTTAAAGGAAACACTGCGTCCTTCCCATAGGCAAGTGGCCTATTCTCTCCACCTGTTTTTTTTTTTTTTATCTATAAACTGAGGGTAATCACAGTATGAGACTGGTCTTGCCTAACCTTTCAGAACATGTTTTCAGTTTTCATGAATTATGACTGAACATTCTGAGCTTTAAGTAAATGTTAGCAATCCCATATTTTGCCTATGAAGGGGAGCGAATATGAGACCTCAGAATGTGCCATTTTAGCATGTGGATTGTTTTGAGCTGAAGACAATCAAGACCCCATGGACTCAAGAAAACTTGTTACCTCTCTCTTCATTACTTGAGAGAATTTAAAAGGGGTCCTGGCTTAGAGAAAGAGCTATTACCAGAGATAACTTTTATCTGAGTAGCCTATCTGTATGGCAGAGCAAACATTTAATTATCACGCACCTGTCCTTAGTGTCCTGTGAGCTGCCCTCCTGTCTTTGAAGCCCTGGGTGCCTATTGCATTCCTTCGTTCCAGACGGCATGTAAGCCTCAGCTGTCCAACTTACCCTTAGGAGGTTCCTCATACATATGTAATTAATTTTTTTCTCCTGACAATCGGTCATATATTAATTTACTGCCAAAGAACCTAAAAGGGTAGAGGAAAAAATGTGAATGATTTGAAAGAAATTAGTCTGCTGAAATATTTGCGCATACAGAGAGTTCTCTTCTATATAGACAATGTGGAGATTTCTTTGGAGCTAAAAAAAAAACCATGGCTATTAAGTTTCTCATTTCTGAGCAAACATTAAGCTAGAAGTTTGGAAGACAAAAGAATACTACAAAAAAGTGCAAGAGTGGGGGTGTAGAAGTGTCAGGTTACAGAAAATTCTCCTCATATGAAACCACCAATTTTTCATTTTTGTTTGTCTTGGGAATGGAAAAATGGTATCTTTGGAACTTAGTGATTTTTCACACTGGATTTCCTAACAAGGCTGTTCAGAAAAAGTTCCACTTTGGTATTTCCTAGAGCATTTCATCTTCAGCAAAGCCCAAGCTGAAATCATCATTGCCCTCTAAAATTATTATTGCTTTTACATTCTGTGTGTGGCATCACAATTTACTCAGTTACTCAAGCTGAGAGGTTTTGGAATCTGATTCCCAACTCTGCCTCACCCCTCCATCCCTTCTCAACCTTGGGAGCCTCTTTGTTTTTCATCGATGTGCTCTTTTTACCCCCATTGCCACTAACATAGCTTATAGCCCTATTTTGTGTTCTGCAGTAAACCCCCAATGTGTGCAGAGGGGGTTGTCCCTACATACCATGAAGCAATACTCAGGACCAGCCGGGTGTCCTATGGTTCAAATCAATTCTGACCTTGTCAACCCAGAAATAGCATCAGACTCTATAGGTAAAGGGTGTAGTCCCTCAAGTCCACCCTCCACTTCAGAGGCCTAATGCAAGCCCAGGCTGTCACCTGTACGTCTGAGCAACTGGTTATAAATCAGAGAGGTTGTCACCACCCTTTCCTTGGGTTTGAATAATTTGCTAGAATAGCTCGCAGGAAACCCGTTTACTCACTAGATTACTGGTTTATCACAAAGGATATTAAAGGATATGAATCAACAGCCAGATGGAAGAGAAACAAGGTGAGGTATGGGGAAAGGGTACGGAGCTTCAATCCTCTCTCTGAGCACACCACTCCCTCCCGTATCTCCACATGTTCACCAACAAGGAAAGTCTCCAAACCCTGTCCTTTGGGTTTTTATGGAGGCTTCATTATATAGGCTTGGTTGATTAAATCATTGGCTGTTGGCTATTGATTCAACCTTTAGGCCCTCTCCCTTATCCAGAGATCAGCAGGTGGGACTGAAAGTTCTAATCCTTTAATCACATGATAGGTTCTACAGGCAACCAGCCCCCATCCTAGGGGATTTCTAAAAGTCATCTCATTAAGGTAAATTCAGTTGTGATTGAAAGGGGTTTGTTATAAATAAAGACACCCACTTTGCCTTTATGGCTCTGAGGTGATTTCAGGAACTGAGAACAAGAGACCAAATACTACAACAAGAGATGCCCCCATTGCTCTCATTGCTCAAGAAGTTTCAGCAGTTTTAGGAGCTCTCTGCTGGAAACAAGAACAAACACACACACACACACACACACACACACACACACACACATATCACGTATTATAAATCACAACATCACAATTTCATTCCTTTGGATATTGCTACAACCTCCTCACTGGTCTTGCCACCCAACTTTTAATCACCTACCCTTGCCCTGTCTCAGATTTGTCCTCTACACTATTGCTAAAGTGAGTGTTTCAGAATGATCAATCAGATCTGATCCCTGCAGAACATATACTTCCTCAGCGGTTTAGATTTCCTGCAGGATAAGACTCAGTCCCCTCAGCAGGGCCAGCCTGTTATGATGCTCATCCAGGTTGTGCCCTCCTCCAGGTCCCATTCGATTTGCCAAGAGGGTTGTAAAGGGTTGAACTGTGGTCCTGAAAGAGATGTCTAAGTCCTAACCTCTGGTACCCTGAATGTGACCTTGTTTGGTAAAAGGGTCTTTGCAGATGGTATGAAGGAAAGGATCCTGAGGTGAGATCATTCTGGATTAACTGGGTGGGCCCTAAGTCCAACAACAAGAGTCCTTACAAGAAGAAAGGAAAACACGGGGAGAGAAGCATCGTGAAGTATTCCCTCACATAAAGACAGAGGCAGAGATTGGAGTGGTGGACCTCCTAGCCACAGAAAGCCAAGGTTTGCTGGCAACAGCCAGAAGATGGGGGAGGCATGGAATGGATCCTGCCTCATACCCTCCGGGGGAAGCAATCCTGCTGACAATTTGATTTCAGACATCTCATCTCCCCAACTCTGAGAGAATAAATTCTGTTGTTTTAAACCAGCCAATTTTTGGTTATGTGTTCCATTAGCACTAGAAAACTAATACACGTGTCTCTTCTAAGGCACTTTCAGGGGCCAAGAGGCCTTTTTCTAATTTGCACAAAAGTCTCTGTAGAACTAGCAGTGGCCCTGAGCCCCACCATGTGCTGGCTGTCCACCGCCAGGGTCACTGCTTGCCATTCTCCCTCTTCACCCCTTAGCCCCTGGCTAAATCTTATTTGCCAAAGGACTTAAAAATTCAGAATTCAGCTCAGGAAACTCATCCTTTGGGAAGCATTCCCTGGGGGCATCTCCTTACTCCTAGTCTAAGTTGTACTGTTTTCCCAGAGGGCCTCCAGGTCACCTTCATCATGTATTTATGATACCACACATGTATGCTCACCTGGCTGGCTCCTCCTGTAGTCTACAGGCTCCCTGTAGGGCAGTGTGAGTGCTCTTGTACTTCTAGCAGCCAGGAAAGTTCTCATTTCATGGTAGGCACACAACTGTTTATGGAACTTGTGGAAACAAGGTTGAGTGGCAGGGCTGCCAAGGACTGCTGTGAGGTGACCATCAGCGAATGCCACTCCAGTGCTTTTCTCCACATCCCCAAGCAATTCTCAGATTCTCAGCAGACACTGACCAGGTGTCCCATAAACCTGACTCAGTTCTGATACTATATGCCTGGAGAGAGCGTCCCATCCCACAGAGAAAAGCTTCGTCCCACAAGACTCTCCCTGATGCAGTTGCCTGTCACAAGGCCAGTTGCTACCAGCACTTCTGATCGACTGACTATAAACCAAAGGTTTCCATGACCCCCTCTTTGGCATCAATTAAGTTGCCAGCATAGTTCACAGAACTCAGGAAAACCGTTTATTTACTAGATTGCCAGTTTATTATAAAAGGGTAGCTCAGGAAGAGCCAGAGAGATGCCTAGGGTGAATTATGTGGAAAGAGGCACAGAGCTTCCATGTTCTGAGTGCACCACTGTCCCCAAATCTCCACGTGTTCACCAGCCCAGAAGGTCCCCCAACCCTGTACTTTGGGGAATTTTATGGAGGCTTCATCATGTAGGCTTAATGGATCATTAACTAAACTTCCTGACCCTCTCCATAGACTGGGGGAATGGGGCTGAAATTTCCAAGCTTCTAATCATGGTTTGGTCTTTTTGGGGACCCCAGTGTACTAGCCCACCAGGAGTCATCACATTAGAGCAAAAGACATTCCTGTCATGCAGGAAATCACAGGGATTTAGCTCTGTGTCAGGATCCAGTGTCAAAGACCAATATGAAAACAAAAGATGCTTTTAGTGCTTCTATCACTAGGAAAAAGGATTTGAGGAGCTCTATGCCAGGAACTGGAGGCAGAGACCAACATATATATTTTATTTTCACATATTTTGCCCATCCTCCTCCCTCTTTCCCTTTTTATTCTCAACCACCTGTTTATTCTCTGTGTTTATGAGTCTATTTCTGGTTTATTTGTTCATTTATTTTGGTTTTTGGATTCTACATATAAGTGAAATCACATGATATTTATATTTGTCTAACTTACTTCACTGAGCACAGTCCTCTCTAGATCCAATGTGTGTATATATATATATATATTTTCTTCTTTCTCACAGCAAAGAAGGCTAAAGAAGCCATCCAGTCTAGTGCCAGGCTGTCTGCCCAGAGGAAGGGGTGTCTTTTTCTAATTTACATAAAAGTACCTGTGGGCTTATAATCCGTGCAGCATTGAGGAACTAGCAATGCTGTCATTCTAGGATTTTTTTCCTCTTAGCAAAGTAACCTGAATAATCCACCTTGCAAAGGTAGGACTCTTTAGGAAATCTGTAGTATAAAGGTGTAGTTCCAACTTCAGCAAGTATGGAGATCTTCCTAAGGAGTAGTCATTCATGGAGTACTTCCACTAACTGGAAAGCTAGGAGAAGTTCTGTAGAATGAAAAAGGAATTACAATATTTGTTTTTTTAATTCAGTCTGCTCACCTGGATGTTTCTTATCATCACCTTTTCCCAATGAACTTGTAGAATTCTAAGTTTGCCTAGCTTTTCCTAGTTATCTCTAAATTCTTTAAATTAATTACTGTAGTGTATTTAAAATGTATTTACAGACCTATTCTTCCATTACACTTGTACTGATTTCATTCCAATGTTGTGACAATATACAAGCTGTCACCCTAAAAATAGGGGCTCACGAGTCAAACTACCTGAGCTTGAATCCCACCTTTGCCACCTATCTTCTGTGGCAGGTTGTATTTTCCCAGATGGCCACAACAGCTCTCCTGTCCCTCATGCTCTTCTTTGACCCAGCCCGCAGGTCTGCGAACGTAAAACCCCCGGCCACGGGGTTCGCCAACTGGGACCTAAGGAAGGGGTGCGCGAATGAGGAACAAAAGACAGAGAGAATGGAGACAAGACAGGCTTTCTCATCAAGTCGCGTTTATTTGCATAAAAGGCAGGGAATATATAGCATTTGAAGGGGTGTGGTAGGGAGTGGTTTCTTCTAGTTGGTTGCCCGTCATGTTAATGAAGCGATCTACAAAGTCCAATCACGCACCGAATTGTGCGCATGCGCAGTTGTCTCTGACGTAAGCAGCGGACCGGAGTGAGAACATTTGGCGGGAAAATGTGGCGCGAAAGTGATCAACAAGTAAACAACAAGATGGAGTCTTTAAAACAAAATGGAGTCTTGTTGTTTTTGTGCCCTATGGCTCCCAACACTTATTACAAAGGGATATGGACCCTACTTCATCCAGGTGTGGGAAGGGTAGGCTTTCTCCAACTTGAATCTGGAAAGGCCTGTAATTATCATAGAAGTGAAACTGTGACTTTTGAGACTAGATCTTCAAAGGCAAACATGTACCATTAGCAGTAAAAAGAACAACTATTGATACATGTGCAGTTGGACTGATCTAAAGGGCATTATGCATAGTGAATAAAGCCAGTTTCAAAGGGTTACATACCACACGATTCCCTTTATGTAACATTTTGAAATGAGAAAACTATAGAGGTGAAGAACTGGTTGAGTGGTTGTTAGGGGAAAGGCACGGGGGTGGGTGAGGGGTGCAATGACAAAGGCATAGCACAAGGGGGTCCCTTTGTGGGATAGCTTTTATGTTGATTGTGGTGGTGATTATAGGTATCTTAACATGGAATCAGATTGCACAGAACACACACAAGTAAGTGCATGTAAAAACTGGTAAGACACAATAAATTCATAGTGTAGTTAATAGTATTGTGCAAATATCAATTTTCTGGTTATGATATTGGTCTACATTTATAGATCTCACCATTGGGGGAAGCTGAGTGAAGGCTTCATAGGAGCTTAATTATTTTATTTGCAACTTTGTGTTAGTCTATAGTTAACTCAAAATGAAAAGTTGTTTAAAAAAAAAGGCAATACAGCTATTACCTGTTCTGAGATGCTTGCTTTTGGAGTTCAACTACAATGCAATGGGGGAAGTTCAGGCCATGTGGAGAGGTCATGTGTGAGGTTCTGGATGACAGCCCCATGTGGGGTCCCAGTTAGCAAACACATGAGTGAGGGAACATTCAAGATGACTCCAACCACAGCCACTGTCTGACTGCAACTGTGTGGGAGACCCCAAGTGAGAAGTTGTAAGTGAGAACCACCTAGCTGAGCCCTAGTTAACCTCTAGAACCATGAGAAACAACAATATAAGCAACTTTTGTTTTAAGCCACTAAGTTTTGAGATACTTATTATGTCACAAAAGATGAACAGCACACCATCAGTCTGGGCACCTCTGTACCTCAGTTTCTTTTCTTTGTGAAATGAAATAATAGCACCTACACCACAAGGTTATTGCAAGCATGAAATAAGTAATCAAGTAAAGAATCTAAGGCAGTGATTATATGAGGTGAATAATGAGTAACTACAGATACTGCTGCTGTCTATCCAAACTATAATCAAAGGACGAGCAAGATGTGGACTAGTCCATTTAGCTCTGGATCAATTCTAAAATGACATTAAGTGACTCCTCCCCTTTTATCCTCAGAGACTTGAGAGTGAGCTACTAGAACTTGGCAATGGAGTGACTTCTATCTTGAGTTCAGCCTTAGATGACCTCTGTCCTCTGGTTTGCCTGTGGGTAAATGTACATTCTAAATATAAATGATGGTTCTATTAAGTTATCCACATCCCAAGGGAGTAACTTTTTCCTTCTAGACAGCTAAAAGCCTTCAAAGCTAAAAGTATTTGTGGGTGCTAATCTGCTCCTTGCAGTCAAAGAATGTTCTTTTATAGAAAATATCTGTTGCTTGAACACTTGAGCTCTTTTGGAAGTCTATTTTGTAATACACAGCATTATGAAAGGACTTCTTTTCCAATTTGAGCACAGAGTGTGCTAAATCATTTTAAAGACCCCCCCTTCACTGTACCAAATCTATTTAAAAAATATCCTATAATCCCACCCTACTCTTACCTTCCGACTACAGAGTTACTGTCAGTGTCCCTAGGGGTCAGGCCAGCAGACAACCTTTGGAAGGAAGAATCAGCAGAAGAGGAGGCAGCACTGATCAGCAGAGCCTGGGTCCTGAGGCCACCCCCAAGGAATCTGAATTTCCCTCTAGGGCTGCTCTCTTTTGAAACCAAGAAGGGGCTCATTTCACCCTAAGGTGCTGACAACAGCTGCCTGGCAGAGGCAGGGGAGCGCTGCTGCAACAGAAGCCCTTGGGCAGCATTTGGAAAAGTACCTAGAACGTCACACTTTGGAAAATGCCAAATCATTAATTCTTAGGTCCAGTCCTTGCCCCTGATCTGTGTGTTGTTTTGGAGGTTGCCTTGGAAATCCCGATGCACTAAGACTAACACAGCCTGGTCAACATCATCCGTAATACTTAATCCCTAGACAGAGATGAGAGAAAACTGATGTGTGGGATGGTTGGGGGGGTGGGGGTCAAGAAGGACGCTGGAGAAAGTGGAGATCTAGACACACACACACACACTTGCAGATGATGGAACAGTTTCTGCATCATCAGTTTGAACTCTGCTTATGTCATTTA
Source organism: Smutsia gigantea (assembly GCA_032199065.1). Taxonomy (NCBI): domain Eukaryota; kingdom Metazoa; phylum Chordata; class Mammalia; order Pholidota; family Manidae; genus Smutsia; species Smutsia gigantea. The sequence goes on along the minus strand of JAVSCE010019238.1, from coordinate 32,193 downwards.
TCACAAAGCAACATTAGAAGATAACCTGGGCTATGTCTTCCTGCTGCAGCTGTGACAATGTTGGGACAGCTCATTCATGATGTGTATCTGTGATTAATGGGCTTTATCCTTAAGGTTTTCACATCCAAAGTGGCTTTAAATGCAAATGTGTGTTTTATCCAGGAGATGCTGAAGAAAATATCATGGACTTGCCTGAAAACTAGGACAAACATCCCAGCACTAGAGAACTGAGGAACTTCCAACTTAAAAAATATGGCCTGCTTAATGAAGGGCCACAGCTGGGCCTTCCAGTCTCCTGACTCCACTACTGGGTGACAGTCACACCAAATCCAATTTAACTCTTTGAGTCTACAGGCTCAGAAGTGGAAGGAAGGAAGTTGAAAATAGAGGTTGGATAATGGACTCCAAAAGAGTCTCTTCCAGGCAATTTAATAAAAAATTACTTATGCCAGTTAGGGGCCTAAAGCAAATGATATACCTTAAATTGTTCCCATTAAGAATTACTTCCATTAATCACCATCATCATCTTTTTAAAAATGGCTATTAGCCAACTAAAAATTTGTGTAATTTACCACATCAGGTAACTTTTTCCTAAAACCCTTCCACGGTTCTCAAACTTTAGCATTCACAGGAAGTGTTAAAATGGAGATTCCTGGAGCCATCAGAGTCCAATTCAGTAGGTGGAGCCCAGGAATCTGCATTTGGATATCCAGTTGTAGGTGTTTCCAATTGAATTCTCCATTGGATGTTCTGCCCATCCCTGTTGAGTTCATATAGGTGGCCCTTGGTTCATATTTTGAGAAACATTCTATCTGCATGCAGTGAGAAAGTGGTAGTTTGGTCACTATTCAGCTACTTAATAGCTGATGATAGGCAAGCCACTTTTCTTCTCTGGGTCTCAGTTTCCTCCTGTGTAAAATTCAGTGATAGGTTATAGTGGGAATTAATTAAAATTATATATGAAGAATCACATGCAAAAATGTGAGTTCCCTCAAACTTTACCTTAGCTAGAAACTGAAGATTTACCACACTGCTTCTGCAAGAAATTGTGTTCTAGTGCCAGACAACTGACTTATCCAAACTCTTGAAACATGCACTATTTGCAAGCTTGCAATTTGAACCTGGTAAAAGGTTAATCTTATTTACAGAAAACCATGTGTCCAGAAAAAATTTACTTTCTAATGTTACAGACTGTCACCATAAATGCTAAGGTCATTTATTTTGCCAGAACTCATATACACTGCTTTTCCATGACTCCAGTTTACATGGGATATTTCCACTTATGTCCCAACCACTCTCATACATCTAGAGCTTGTCATCCTCTCACCATCTCAGAACTCTGTAGGGATTCGTTTTTCTCTTTTCTTTGTGCTTTTTCTAGTCCACCCTACCCCTACAGAAGGTTACTGATTTATTTTCCACAAAGTTAACACAAATCAGAATGAGAAAACTAGGTTTATGACATAATTATGCCAATTGGGATTAACACTTTCAAAGTGCCTAAAGACTTTGTATTTGACAAAACACAATGCTGGATCCTCCACGAGCAGCATGCAATTATTGAAATAATAATGTTTTACAAAGGTTGCCTGTTTAAGTTATATATGTGGACCCTGAATGCCAATCTGGAATAATAATACATAATGTTTCCAGTCCCTCTGCCTTGTATGTAAAAGGTGTAATTTTAAGCTTCCAGCAGGTAGGAGCCAAGTCTGAACTTACCACAGTGTGCTTATTGCCTAAGCCAGTGCCTGCACACAGCGGACAGTCCAGAAATATTTGTTGAATGAATGCATAGGTTTGGAGTTTCAGTAGGAGCTGAACTTCTCTTAGAACTTAATTCAGTTATTAATGTGATACCCTTTGTTTCTTCACTGATAGTTTTACTGCCTTTGTTCAAGGTATTCCTAATCACAGATGACAAAGAATATCAGTAATGGAGATAAGAATGTGGTAAGTCTCAAACAAATGAGCAAGACATTTATTTAAAAATCCTAGGTTGCCCTTTAGAGTATGACCAAGAGCTGCCAGTGATCGATACTGTTTTCATTCACTTTGATCTCTAACATCCACCTCAATGTCTAATCCCTTTCTATATGAATTAGCCTTTCCTCTGACTTCCTTTGCCACTGACCTCCCCTGTCTTTCAGATGTTTTCTTCTGTGTCCTTCACGGATTCTTCTTACTGCTTCCTAAATATTGTTCAAATTGGTGCCCATCTATTGTTCTCATTTTGCTCTTCTTTCTTAGAGTGTATCTATTTGCAAGACTTCAACTACGGTCTACATCTCTGGCCCTGACTTAAACCCTTCATCTTCAAATGTTGCTTGGAACTCTCCAATTGAGTGTTCTGTCCATTTCAAATTTATTGTATCTATAGCTGAACTCACCTTTGACTTGGAACCAGAAATCTTCTTGGAACTTCTTGACAATGGTCCCTGAAGTGATTTACTCTCCAGTATCAAAAGACTGATCTTTAAAATGTGTTTTCTTATTTTTATTTTGAAGATTATTAGAGGAATCTCTGACCTCTGAGTGGATAATGTAGAATCTCGTATCCTTTCATTCCAAAGACATGTAAAATAGCTTCTACTAAAATAGAAGATTGACTGACTTTAGATTTATATTAACCCTAAAAACCAAATGTTGGGAGCCATAGGGCACAAAAACAACAAGACTCCATTTTGTTTTAAAGACTTCATCTTGTTGTTTACTTCTTGTTGATCACTTTCGCACCACATTTTCCCGCCAAATGTTCTCACTCCGGTCTGCCTCTTATGTCAGAGGCAACTGCGCATGCACACAACTCGATGCGTGATTGGACTTTGTAGGTTACTTCATTAGCATAATGGGCAACCAATCAGAAGAGACCACACCCTGTACTGTCTATATATCCTCTGCCCCAACCTGTAATAAACGAGACTTGATCAGAAAGCCTATCTTGTTTCCATTCTCTCTGTCTTCTGTCCCTTTTCATTCGCGCACCCCCTCCTTAGGTCCCAGTTGGCGAACCCCGCGGCCCGGGGTTTTACGTTTGCTGACCTGCAGGTCGGGTCAACCAAATTGATAAGGAGATTAAACAAAATAGATAGTATAGAGCTCAAGGCTATACCATGCTTACTTGCATTTCTTCCTAATATGTTTACCATAGACATAAACTAAGTAATAGAGTTATAGTTGTTAAGGCTTATTAGAGTTTGGTAGAAATCCAAACTTTTTATACAGTAAAGTAGTAAAAAATGTTTGCATGGTACCAGTAAGGTTTTGGATGTTTCTTTGACATGTTTTTATGTTGAATAGAAACTGGTAGTAAGAAAGGAGTTCAAAGGCTAACTACTTTCTGACATCAATTTTAACAGCAGGCCTTCTTACATAGAGATTCAACTATTCTCAGGTGTGTCTGGGCTATTTTTTCCCCCCAGCGCTTCAACTATATCAGCCTAGTGCCTTCTGGACACCATGGTTCCTGATGAGAAATCAGTTGTTAATATTACTGAAGATCACTTGCACATGATTAGTAGTTTCTCTGTTGCTTTCAAGATTTTCTCTTTGTCATTGACATTTCAGATTCTTCTTAATGGGGTATGGTAACAGCCATTGCAAGGTCAGATTGCCTCATTTATAGCAGTGGCTTTATATACATATATATATTTTTTATTAAAGTATCACTGATATACAATCTTATAATGGTTTCAAATACACAACACAATGGTTCAAGATTCAACCATATTATCAAGTCCTCACCCCCTCTAGTGACGTCACTGTTAAGATGTTATAGAGTCATTAACTGTCTTCTCCATGCTGTACTTGATTCCCATTATGCTGTTTGGAGGCAAAACAGTGGCCTGCTGCACCTCAAAGGTGACTGATGCTTTATGTAATTAAAATAACCATCTGTGAACTCCTTCAAGTGGAAAGGCTTATGTTTTCTTGGTTGTGAGGAGGCATCACGTGTATGTCTTTGTTTCTTATGGAAAGTGTTGAAAGCATTCCAGATGGACTTGAGAATCCAAATGGTTAATGCTCATGTGCAATGCAAATAAGTAAAAAAACACTTCTGTATACAGCATCACTAGTGAGTCATTGCTGGAGATGTTAAGAAACATGAGCGTAAAATACTTTCCAAAACGGTTATAGACTAGGATATAGTCTATAAATGGATAACTAGACTACAAATAAACGTATGAGTAGGAAAATTCTGTCCTTTGATGTGTCTTAAATCTCCTCCTGTGCCCAGCTGGAAGTTTGTGAAGCAGTCATGTCAGGCCTGATACTTTTCCGTAACTCATTGTCTGAGGAAATGAAATGCATTTCATTGAACCAGGTGAGGTAGTCATAACTGTGCAAAAGGGCAAGAATCAAAGCACTCCTTGTATAGATGAAGATGCTGCTTATCTTGCCAGAGCTTTAGAAAATTTGAAGAATGCATTCATGGAAAATGATATCCAAGTTAACTCCAAATAAATGCTGTAAGTCATTCCCATTACAATGGTAAAGAATCTTCCTACAACACTGTAACCAACCCAGTGATCAGAACCAAAGCTGCCTGGCTACCTGGTGTAGCCTGACCTGTAAGAGAAGTATCGCCATCTAGAGACTGTGGGTCTCATGGGACACTAATATCCCAAGAGTGTCAGGATTAGAGGACATACCCAAATATTATTTGTTGGGAGAACTGTGTTCAGATGTAAGACAAGAAAGAAAAAAAAAACCCCTCATACAATAAGTTTGATCCAGATGGAAAAACCAGATTAAGAACTTTGGCTGAGATCTAAGTTATAGGTCTTCATGGAATAGTACAAGGGTATGCTAATTAATTTGCAGGAATAAACAAGTCACCAACATGTGGGCTATCTCAACAAAAATAAAAACATGACTGAAAGAAAAATAAACTCATTGAGTAATTCTAGGGAATGGAGTAACTGCAACCAGAAAATGTGGAAAAATTTAAGTAGGTGAGAATAGCTCTAGAATATTAGAATCAAAATTCAGAGTCAACGTTTCAGTTTCTATCACGTAAGTTAAACATTTTAGTTTACTTGGGAAATTCATAGTATCAAACCCTGTAGGGAATGCCTGGAAAGCTCTTGAAGTAGGAAAAAAAACAGGAGAACATTTTGAACTAGTGACTTGAAAATAGGAAAATGTGATACAGTTAGAAAATGCCCTGAAGCTTAGTCTGAACTATAAATAATGCACTAGGCAAAGCAAATCTGGACCAACCAGGAAGAGGATAATTCTCATGCAGAAATCCAGTGAAAACTTTAAACTTGAATATTCCTATCAAGAAAGTGTCATGGATTTGTCAGTTATGAGAAAATCCCATAATCCTTCACCAATTTTTCACTTTTGCACTATTTGTTATGTCATTCTCTCTTTCTCTCCCTATAATTCCCACCATTACATGCTAGGAAGGACGCTACATCACTTTAATGGTACTTCTGAGGACAATTTAAGGAGATTTAAGACACATCAAAGGATAAAATTTTCCTACTCACAAGTTTTTTGGCTTAGGTCCAAAATGCCAACTAAGGACCCTCAAACATCTGTACTAATAATTCTGTGTGTAATCCAGTTGAAATTACAGTGGAAGGGAATTTTTTTAAGAGACAGTTGCTAGCCTGTATTTGAAAAGGTTAAGGACCATGTGACTGGCATTGTGCCACTCTACCAAAGGCAAATCAAAAGGCTTTGGCAGCAAGGTGAGCTAACACTGGAGAGGAAGTTCTTATTATTTGTTCCAGGAGAATGTGGTCCTGTGCAATCAGCCCAAGGGACTCAGAATGTGTTTCCTAATATATATTTTTAACCTTATTATAAAATGAAATGAATACAGTAAACCACACAAAACATATATGGCTTAATAAATTATTACAAGGTACTCTTGCAATCATCACCCGTGTCAAGAAATAGAACATTGCCAGCTGTCCTGGAAGCCCTCCAATGTGACTGTCTCAATCATACTCTGCCCCTGCCCCCATTAACTGTTACCCAGATGTGCATACTATAGACTCTATAATCTAGTTGCGCTAATAGAATTTTAAATATACCTGTCTCTCCAGAAGTCAGGAATTAGCACTCTAGCCACTTCATTTGCTTTTAACCCAAATTTGTCCTTTAATGCTAGTACTATATTGTTAAGTAAGTCACCAGTCTCTGGGCATCCATTCTGAAAATGACAGTCTTCCAACAACACTCTCCTCTAAGCCAGCTGGGGGCGGGGGTTAGATCTGGAAAGGAAGGCAAGGACCAATACATTCGATTGCTAGAAAAGGAAAACTGCATGTAAAGGCAGTCTCAGAGGAAGCCTCTCAAATAGTGAGTTTTGATACTGGGTGGCCTAATATACAAGATAGTACCTTTCTCTACCCAAGTTAATTTATTGCAAAATACGCATGTACAATGCTGACAGGACCCATGTTGACAGGATTCCCACTGGCCAAATCTGAGGCAACGTAAGCATCAAAACTATAATGATAGTGTTGTATTATAACCTACTGAATACAAGATCCATAGTGATATGAATGGATGAATAAATAAATGGGGGGAGGGAAAGTTGTTTTTTTTACAGAATATAAGTATGTAATAATTTGTAATATACATAATTATAGAAAGTATGATGGAGTTATAAGATCACCAAGTGATGCTAAAACTATGGGTGAAGTTTGATGACAAGCAGTATACTTACATAGTGTCTCCCTACATATTATTTATGTTACAAAGGAGAAAATAGTAAATTTGCAGTGGAGAAGCAAGACAGCTACCACCTTAACCCAAAGACTTCACCAATATTGGGACAAATTGCATCATATATCCTTTTCCCCACTACTATACGCTAAGGATACTGCATCACTTTAATGGTATTTCTGCCAACAATGCATTACTTAAATTTAATTGCAAGGAGACATACAACTCAAAATGAGGGACTTTCTACAAAATAACTAGACTGTACTTTAAAAAAATGTCAAGGTTGAAAAAGATAGGAACTGTTTCAGGCAAAAGGAGACTTAGATATGACAACAAAATGCAGTGTATGACCCTGGATTGGATCTTAGAGGGGCAAGCTTGAAGATTATTGGAGCAGTTGTTGAAATTTGAATAGAGACTGTATTATGTCAATGTTAAATTTCCTGATTTTGATTAATTGTATTGTGGCTATAAGAGAGAATGTCCTTATTCTTCTTAGGAAATACACACTGGATATTTAGGGGCAAAAGGGCACATTGTCTTCAAATTACTCTGAGATGGTTCAGGAAAAGTATGTGTGTTGTGTCTATGGAGAGGAAGAAAAAGAATGATATAACAAATAGTGCAAAAGTAAACAATTGGTGAAGGATTATGGGATTTCCTCATACTATTCTTATACTTTTTCTATTAAGTTTGAAGTATTACAATTAAAGAGCATAAACCATGCTACAATGTCTGCAAAATTCACCTTTCAGAGTCTGAGACACCTTCCAAATTCAGTTGTTCATGTTTTGTTCCAGAAGGTTTAGCGGTTTGCTTACATTCTCCCTAATAGAGGCTAGAAAATAAAACCTTTAGAGAGGTGATGAAAGTACAAAATTTTTATCAGTATTTATATAAATACTTAAAAGTTTCCTTAATATTTTTTATATTAGTTTCTAATCTTCTTAACAGGAAGAGACAAGACCCTTAATTTAAGGAAATTCAAATTACATAGATGTTCAAATGGAGAATGGGAAATTGTCAGGAGTGTCTCGGAAGGATTGTATGTTATCAGGCAAGAATATAGGACAGCTGTGGTTCTAACTGTTAAGATTAAATTTTAAATATTTTCAGTTAAAATTCCATTTAGGAATTTTGAAGTATGGAACTTGCAATTTAGAGAACTTTGAAGTCTGGAACTCTTCTCTGTCCCTGGATCCCGCTGCCTTCCACGTTATGCTACGCAGAGGTCATTTTCCAGGTCAACAATTCTGACCCTGACGTTGCAAAATAAACCATCTGCTTTGGATGCATTTGGTCAACATCTGTTCATTTGCTGATTATTTGAGAACATTAACTCGTCCTTAGCCAAATGCTGATTCTGACAGACATTGCAACAGGGCTTTGCTGCCATCAGCAATCATCTGACCAACCCCTGGATGTCTGTTGAGTGCTGGAAGGAGTTTCAGATCACCCACACCACTGCCAACATTTTGTTCTATGTGATGCTTTCTTGTTCCATCCAAACCTGAAAATGAGCAGGTATAATATAAAAAACAGGAGCTCAGTTATAAGGATTCCTGGGTTCTAGGCCAGAATAGCCATGAATGTTATGTAAGCTTGATCAAGTCTCCTCCCAATGCCTCAATTTCCTTCCCTGTAACACACCGATAGTGCTGGGATGTGGACCAGCCTTTCTCCAGGTGTGGAGGTAGCAACTTGGAGAACCTCTTGGATTTGTTCCTTTCCTTCAACTCCTACATCTCCTGGGACCCACCAGTCCCTGTTTATTCAACTTTTTCTCAGGGACCTTCTCTGCTCTCTCCATTCTCGGGACCATCATCCTAGTTCAGAGGTTCCTCATTTCCCACCTGAAGTACTACAATACCCCGAAACTTCCTCGATTGTACCCACCATGCCCCCCTCCCTCCACTTGTTTTTCATAAAAGCTGCCCAGAGTACTATTTTTTAAAATGAAAATATGATCATGTCCCTCCCTTAAGTCTTCACTGGCTCTCTATAAAGTCCTCAGCATGTGCCAGATGGAATTCCTAGTATCCCACAGTTACCCATTTTGTTCTATCTTTGTTCTTTCCCTTTCAGTGTAGGATCCACTTTGCACTATTTACTTAACCATTTTCCCCACAGTAAACTCCTTGAGGGCAGAGATTTTAAAATCAAATTCCTAAGGCTAGGACCTAGCATGGCACCTGTCATCTAAAATACACCTGATGAACAGAAACTCAGAAGACTGGTCATTAGCACTTACTTTTAATTCAAATTAAAACTAACTTTAAATAAAGAACAGACTAGAATAGTGTTTAAAATCAACTTCGGAAAACTCACATTTATATAAAGGAAATAACACAGGCTAGCAGAGGTCCGAAAAGGTGCAGCTTGTATTATTGCACTGGATGAAATATGCTGTTCAGGGTCACATAATACTCAAGTCACACAAGGCCAGGAGGAGGAGACAAACACAGAGGACAAACCCCAGGTACTATTGGTTTTGGATTCCGAACTGTCCAGCGGCCTCAAAAATATTTAGTGTTTTCAAAACACTCAAGAAGAGCTCTTTATAAAAATGACTTCTGTCTTCAACATGTTCTAGTCACAACCATACCCTTCATTCCAAATCAGGTACAAGTTCACCATACAGCTCTATTTCACATAATGGGCTATCTGTTACACCAAAACCATCCAGCGCCCCTAGGCCATGGAAGGTGGGGAAGGGAGTAAATTTCTACTTGACATGTATTTTTGTGTTTTTGGGAGCAATACTGTGGCCATAGTTCACCCTTTTAAGCATCTTCATTTTGGTCATTTGTGTGGGAACAGGAGACAGAGTGACAGTCAGAACAGATGAGCACTCAAGGAATTCCCAGGCTTCTGGTAGAAAACAAAATTTTAAAAAGTCCCCTAACACATTTATGAAGGTGGCATAATAACGTGTTTAAGGAAAAGGCTGCAAACGTATAGAAAAGATAAACTTTGACTTCTAAACAAATTACAAAAGTGATTATGCCTTTACCTTTGAGTGTTACACAGAAAGATGTAAACCAGTGGACCTAGTTACCAAGAAACAATTTTCCTAAGCTGAGGACTGACCTTAAAGTTTGGCCTGAGCTAGTTTTATATTCAAGTTTTCTCCAAGTTTGTCCATGAACTCAAATGTATTCAAGTAGTCAGAACGTTGCACGCTAGCAGAGGAGGAAAAAGAAAACAAAGAAATTTAGTTAGTTTCTGATCTGGTAGCAGGTAGAGGAAAAATCCTAGAGGCATTGCTTTAAGTAGCACTCTGGTTATTTCTGGAAGAAATCCGATTAATGTTAACAAGCTACAAATCTATGGCCAATGACCGTGCTCCAGGCTATAGTGGCCTGTGGTGGTAGCGTGGCCACACACACATTCACAGGAGGTTCCTTGCCATGGAACCATTGAGGGCAAAACCATCAAAAGCTTCAGTTCAGACTATTGCCCAGGAGACTGAAATCATCCCACTTTCTATTCCTCCTCCTTAAAAATAACAAAACCTATTCAGGGTACAGCCATACTTTCATCCACATTCCCACAAACTGTCACATGTCCTTAAAAAAAGTTTTAATGCTCTTACTTCAATTGTCTTACTTAAAAAACAAAACAAAAAACAAAGGACAATGAACTGGCTAACACAATCATGTGGATAGGTGCCCATCCACATAGGCTACAAAGATAAGTGATAGGAATGCTTCACTGTATTCTTGCTGGAAATTTAAGATAAGAAAGACATAGTGATTGGGTACATCTCCATCACTGAGGTGTACAACCTTGAGATCTCTGAGGGCATGGCTAGAATATGGGATTGGTGTTAAATTTTAGTAGTGTTTCTTGAGGTGAGTCATAGTAACACTCTTTGAGGGAGGCGTCTCTGATTAGCAGCTAATCCAGCTGGAATATGGGCTGCCACGTTCTCAGAAAAATCCTGGGTAGTACTTGTGCCCTCAACTATCTGACTGCTGGTCACGGAAACATATGGAAGGCCGATGACCAAGTGGGCATCTAAACTTGTCCTGCTTACCTTTTTTGGCTGTTAAATTGAAGAAGATAAAGGGGTAGAATAAAAGAGCCTCAGAGGTACCTTTGTTTCTAACTGTCTATAATTTTGTTAAACAGAAGTTTGCCACCCAATGACTGTCCATGAGATCAGAGATCAGCAGGCTTTAGCTTGGCCCATGGACCCAACCCAGGCTGTAGCCTGTTTTTTTTTAAGATTTTGATTGGAATGCTGCCACACCCATTAATTTCTTATCACCTGACTGCTTCCTGCCACAGGGGCAAAGCTCAATAGTTACATAATTTTGAAAAGGTTGTATGTTCCACAAAGCCTGAAATGTTTGCTATTAACAGTTTATAGTGTGTCTACTGACCTCTGAACTAGGTGCTGAATAGCAATTCATGCAGTCTCAGCAAGTACTGAGCCCAGGGACGATAGTGGTAGTTTGACTAGAGAGCTCAGGACATATTATACTTACTTGGGTAAGCCTTTAATGCAAGCAGCTAAGTCCTTGGTCATGAAGCCAGCCTCAATGGTCTCAATACAGACTTCTTCCAAAGTCTTCGCAAAGAGGCTGAGCTCTTTATTGTTATCAAGTTTGGCTCTGTGGGCTAACCCTCTGGTCCAGGCAAAAATGGAAGCTAACAGAGGAAAAAAAAAACAAACCAAAATAACAGCACACTTCAGTCATACCAGTTAGGTTTTCCCAAATGTTCAGTTGTCAAAAAGACAGTTTTTTTGTTCAAATGACTGACTTCATTAGATGTTATCCACACTGACTGTTAAGTTTTAGGAGAGCTGGAAATATTTTACTGAATAGAAACTTTTAAAATATCTTCCTTTTTATAGAGGCAATGTTTTGGGTTTTGTTAGCTTTGAGGAAGCACCCTTCCATGATGGGGTGGTAGTACTTGAGGCTTAAGGCAATTACTGATTTGGAAAAAGCCCCAATCTCTTCTGTCTCTTGTCTATCTTGGCCTGCCCTCATCTTTCCAGCCTGTTATCTCTTTTTTGAAGTGTTGCCCCTAAAACTGGTTAGAAGGCCCTATCTGTGTGGCTGTGAGATTCGTAGCCACATGTGACGTTTCACTGCACCAGAGGAAAAGGAAGATGTCTTTGGATAACATTCTTCTTTATAATGTATATTCTCCTACAAAATGGAAAAGCATATATTAAAAAAGTGCATATTTCAAGAAGCATTTTAAAACAGCTCACATGAGAACAAGTCTGCTGTTTCGTGATTTTATACACAGACCACTGGGCAGCCAAAGGCATACATCTGAATTCCTTTGGGGATCTCCACCCTCTGGTCAGAAATCAATGCAGCAGTAAACACCCTCTCACCAATGGGATTGGTGGATGTCTCCTGTCCTTTCTGGTACATGCGGTAGTGACGTGTTACAGTGCCATGGGCAGCCTCTGCTTCTACTGTCTTGCCATCCGGACAAACCAGCACACTGGTCATCATGCCAAGAGAGCCATAACCTGTAAGTGATAGCATGAAGCATTGGGTTCAAGGGCATGAAGAGAACTAGGTCTCTCAGAGATGACAGCGAACGACTTCAGTCTCAGTAAGCACAATAAATATGAGCACACCTAGTCATCAATAATTCTTCTGTCTTTCAGAAAGCAGGGTCCCTCCTCCAGATCTCAAAAGCAAAAAGTGTGGAGGCAAAGGCTGTACTTTTTCCTCCCTTATCTATCTCAGAGGCACCTGCTCCATGACAGAGGGCTCAGGGTCCAACTGCTTGCATTCCACCCTTGTCCTGCAATTTCCTAGCTACTGTGGCTCAGTTTTATTACCTGTAAGTGGGAATAATAAAAGCACCTGACTTCATCAGGCTGATGTGAGAAGTAGATGAATCTATGTATATTCATGAATATATGTGAGAAGTGTCTTCATAGTCCTTAGAATAATGCCTGTCATGGAGTAACAACCACAATATATGCCTGTTACACTTATGTGCAGATGCTCTGCTATGCTGGGAAAATGAATTAATAAGACTTGTCTTCTGCCATTAAGCTGCTCACACTCTGGGACTGGGAAGAAAAGACGGGTTAAAAAAGAGGGTGGGATGGATCCAAGAACATCATACTTGCCCTTGTGCTCTTTAGCAGCCCAACAAAATAGTCCTATTCTCTGGTTTCCTATTCAGAAAACCAAATCGCCACTTTTAAGTCCATATAAGTCATTTTTCTTCTTGTATGCACTCTTTTACACTTGAATTCAAAGAATACTTTTCTCTAATGTTGTTCCCACCCAATGGCAAAAGTGGAGTTAGTAATGCAAATTTGTAATAGGCTCTACTTTTTTGTTTTGTTTTGAGGATAAGTAAATAAACAGTGATTTTTTTTTTCCTACTCTTGAGTATAGTTAGAAATTCTTCTGCAGGATCAGTAGGTCCTTTCACATCATTTTGTCAGTCTGAGGATTTAGTCTGACTCAAATATTTATTGATCAGAGAAGTTCAGGACCATATCCATGGTGTTTATCTATTGATACTAGGAGATTCTAGGCACCACTGTCAAAACTGAAGACATAAATGAAATGTCTAGTGTGGGTCCAAAGCAGTTCATGGCCTAGAAAAGAATGAACATAAGGACAGCTCCATTGCCTTTTAATCTGTTTAATTGCCTTAAGGTCACGTTTATCTATAGGCTCTGCCAGAACACAGAGCCTTGATTGGTTCTAAGTATCTCATCAGTGCAGTACTGGGCACTGCACTTTAGAACTCCTATTTCAAAGTCCATTGAACCTCTGTAAGTTGATATTTACATTTCAAATAGACCTCCAGATACTCTTCTCTTTTGCCATGAGGACATTTAGAAACACTGGAATGATTTAGGTCCCTTTCCAAAGAATGTGATTACAAGAAACCTTTTCACTTATTCATCATGGAGTTAGTACAATGCAACCTCCTTCCTCTACTGCATTCAGTAAAAATGATGGTGAGGATTCAGAGAAACAGAGGAGGGTAAAGAGATATGTGTAACTCATTTATCTGACATAAAAGTTATCTTTAACCAAGTTAATTTACTGATTTTCAAACTGATAGGAGATGCTTAACTTTCCCTTAGAGAAAGTAGCATTTTCTGAGAAAAGAAAACATAAAGTTAACACAAACATGTATCAGGGGAGATTCCAGTTCACAGAGCTACTGTGGATAACTGAAACTGAAGGGCAACTTGATGCTGAAGAAATCAGGGAAGGGAGAGATTCTGTTGATTTGGGTTTTACCTCTGGCATGAAGCCCTGGTTCCTAGAAGTTTCTGTGAACTTCCCTGGGTGCCTTTGCTCAAATCCTTTGCATTAAAAAACCAAGCAGTAAGGGGCAAGGAGGAAAAAGGGGCATTACGATTAGCAGACATAATGTAGGGGGGGGCACGGGGAGGGCTGTACAACATAGAGAAGACAAGCAGTGATTCTATAGCATCTCACTACGCTGATGGACAGTGACTGTAATGGGGTTGGTGGGGGGGACCTGATGATGGGGGAGTCTAGAAACCACAATGTTGCTCGTGTAATCGTAGATTAACGATACCAAAATAAAACAAAAAACAAAAAACAAAACCAAGCAGCAAGCACAGTGGTTTTATATGGTGCCAGAACAGACTCAAGGCTGGCAGGACGGGAATGATCAGCGCCTGCGGCTCCTGGAGAGCGTCCCCGTAGTTAGGGAGCTTATTTAAGCCCTCCTGCTGCAAATGTCCTCGATTTTTTACATTTTCATCAGAGGGAAAACAAGGTCCGGGACAAAGAGTGATTTTCAGATCAGGCAACTGGGCTACCTGTTGGAGACTTTTAAACTTTACACAGGGAAACAAGTTGAGAGAAAAACTGTTGTTAACATCTATGGGCAGGAATCCGGAGTCTCAACCTGCTGAGCGAATTCCCATGTGACCTTGACTGAAGTCACTTTCCCAGTCTGAGCTTAATTTCATTATCTGTCAGCTGAGAAGACGGACTAGGATGCCTTGCAGTGCTAACTTTTCATGATTTTACAAAGGGCTACAAAACCCCCCTTCCCAAACTGGAGAACCGCTGTGGCACGACCTCTCTGCAGAGTTCAGGCTCCCCCTCTGCTCGGCCCTCCAGCTCCTCACCTTGGGCCACGGAGTCTGACTGCACGTCCCCATCGTAGTTTTTGCAGGCCCAGATGAAGCCTCCCTCGGACTTCATAGCCTGAGCCACCATGTCATCAATGAGCCTGTGCTCATACCAGATCTTCTGGGCTTCAAATTGGGATTTGTACTGCCTAAGAAACAAGAGAGGAGACAGAATAAAATAAGGAAACTGGTTTTGTTAGGGACACCATCTGCCTCTCCAAAGGGGGAGGGGGGAGGGCTGGAGGTAGCCTTTGTTAGGGGAAGCAGCACAAACTTGGGAATCTGGCAGGTGGGCTCAAATTCCACCCAATCATTTTGTAGCTGTGAAACCCCCACTTCCCTATCTGTAAGGGTAATTTCACCCACTTTGCAGAGATATGAGAATTAAGTGAGAGTACAATGCCCAGTACCACTTTTACAGTTTTCTATACATTACTGATCAAATTCTTGAGATGCACCTTAAAGAATATAAAAAGGGGGGAAAAAAGACTATTCTACTGCTTTATATCATTCAGGAAACTAGGACAACTTCTAGGTTTGGTAGCAGGAGAGGAAATAAAATGCCTCAGGAAAGATCTTAGATCCAAGTTCTGGCCCAAGTTCTCACATCTAAAAGGGAGGTGGGCCATTATAAAAGCAAACATATGCCCATGTGCTGTTGAGCCCAAATTGTTATAAATATAGACTTCAGTTCAAATGACACCACTGAAGTAGTTTAAAATCCTAACAATGGACTTCCAAAAGAATGCAAACAGGCCCAACTCAGAAATTCATAGGCTTGAAAAATTAGAACTTTCTATCATTAACTGGGTACATTTATTCAAATATTAAATAATTCTGGCTTTGAAAAAAATAAATGTGGGATCCTTATTTGAGGATACATTTACTTTCTCAAAGCAACTCAAGAGGAGTTTTGCTTCAAGTATGGCCAGGAAGATGGCGGCGTGAGCAGGGCGGCAGAAATGTCCTCCCAAAACTATATAAATCAATGAAAATACAGCAAATACAACTACTCCTAAAAGACAGACCAGAATTTACAGCACAGCGCACAGCCTGCATCGGCACCTGAGAGGACTCGGCACCCCACAGGGCAGGTAAGATACGGAGTCGCATCCTGGAGGATTCAGAGCCGGGAAGGAGTGGAAGAACAGGCCCGCGAAATAACCAGCCCCAGTGATCTGGGTGGGAGCACTGACACACTTCGCGTGGTGCATCGGATATTGGAGAGGCAGAAGGTGGTGCAGGTTTTGAGCTGCAAACGTGCCCGGGTCCGTGCATTCAATGCCCCGGGACAAGGGAAAAGCACGTGCTGTTTTTAGCGGTCTTGGAGACGCGAGGGCCCAGCGAGGGCACACGATCAAGCCGGCATGCTCAGCCCAGCCGGCAAGGAGTCCTGAGTAATTTAGGACCCTTTGGCTGGTGACTAGGAAAAGGTAGCCACACTGAAACTTTACATAGAAGAACAGCCTCCCATTCATTCCACCCCGGGCAGAGCTACACAGAGCGGCATGGCTGGGGCTGCGGAATAGTGGAGCAACAGCGACACCTACAGCATCCTGACAGAATCCACTCCGGGTGGGCGTTTTTGTTTTTTTTTCTTTTTTCCCATTCTTTTCTTTCTTTCTTTTTTTCTCTTTTCTTTCTCTTCCTTCTCTCTCTCTTTTTTAAGTCTTAAAGAGGCCAGCTGACATACATAGCACCTACCAGCGACCACTTCTATTGCCATGAAAAGACAGAGGAATATGGTACAGACAAAGATCACCCAGACCCAGACAACACCTGAGAGGGAACCTGAAGAGATGGAAATGTACAGTCTTCCTGAAAAAGAACTCAGAATAAAAGTCATAACCATGCTGATGGATCTACAGAGAAATATGCAAGAGCTGAGGGAGGAAGTGAGGGAAGTCAGGTAAGACAATGCAGAAATGCGACAAGCCATCGACGGGCTTAGCAGCACACTGGACAAGATGCAAGAGACTGTTAATGGAATAGAAATCAGAGAACAGGAACACAGAGCAGCTGAGGCAGAGAGAGATAAAAGGATCTCTAGGAATGAAAGAATATTAAGAGAACTGTGTGACCAATCCAAACGGAACAATATTTGCATTATAGGAGTACCAGAGGAAGAAGAGAGAGTAAAAGGGATAGAAAGTGTCTTTGAAGAAATAATTGCTGAAAACTTTCCCATGCTGGGGAAGGAAATAGTCTCACAGTCCACAGAAGCCCACAGATCTCTTAACACAAGGGACCCAAGGAAGACAACACCAAGACACATAATAATTAAAAAGGCAAAGATCAAAGATAAGGACAGAGTATTAAAGGCAGCTAGAGAAAGAAAAAAGATCACCTACAAAGGAAAACCCATCAGACTATGATCAAGACTTCTCAACAGAAACCTTACAGGCCAGAAGAGAATGGCATGATATATTTAATGTAATGAAACAGAAGGGCCCGAACCAAGAATATTGTATCCAGCACGATTATCATTTAAATATGATGCAGGGATTAAACAATTTCCAGACAAGCGAAAGCTGAGAGAATTTGCCTCCCATAAACCACCTCTACAGGACATCTTAAAGGAACTGCTCTAGAAGGAAGCACTCCTAAGGCTAAAAAGATGTCACCAGAGAAAATAAAATCATAGCAAAGAAAGCAGACCATCCAAATATTAACTATAGGCAAAGAATAAAACACCTAGTATATAAAGAATGGAGGAGAAAGAATAAGAAGGGAGAGAAATAAAGAACCATCAGACTGTGTTTACAATAACTTAACAAGAAAGTTAAGTTAGACTGTTAGATAGTAGAGAAGCTACCCCTTGAACCTTTGGTAACCACGAATCTAAACCCAGCAATGGCAATAAGTACATATCTATTGATAATCACCCTAAATGGAAATGGACTGAATGCACTAATCAAAAGACATAGACTTACTGAATGGATAAAAAAGCAAGACCCATCTATATGCTGCTTACACGTGACTCACCTCAAACCCAAAGATATACACAGACTAAACGTGATGGGATGGAAAAAGATATTTCATGCAAACAACAAGGAGAAAAAAGCAGGTGTGGCAGTACTTGTATCAGACAAAATAGACTTCAAAAAGAAGAAAGTAGCAAGAGATAAAGAAGGACATTACATAAAGATAAAGGGGTCAGACCAACAAGAGGATATAACCATTTTAAATATATATGCACCCAACACAGGAGTGCCGGCATATGTGAAACAAATACTAACAGAATTAAAGGAGGAAATAGAAAGCAATGCATTCATTTTAGGAGACTTCAACACACCACTCACTCCAAAGGACAGATCAACCAGACAGAAAATAAGTAAAGACACAGAGGCACTGAACAACACACTAGAACAGATGGACCTAACAGACATCTACAGAACTCTACACCCAAAAGCAACAGGATACACATTCTTCTCAAGTGCACATGGAACATTTTCCAGAATAGACCACATACTAGGCCACAAAAAGAGCCTCAGTAATTTCAAAAATATTGAAATCCTACCAACCAACTTCTCAGATCACAAAGGTATAAAACTAGAAATGAATTTTAGAAAGAAAAGAAAAAGGCTCACAAATACATGGAGACTTAACAACATTCTCCTAATTAATCAATGGGTCAATGACCAAATCAAAACAGAAATCAAAGAATATACGGAGACTAATGACAACAACAACACAAAGCCACAACTTCTGTGGGGCGCAGCAAAAGCAGTTCTAAGAGGAAAGTATATTGCAATCCAGGCCTATCTAAAGAAAGAAGAATATTCCCAAATGAATAGTCTAAAAACAGAATTACTGAAATTGGAAAAGAAGATCAAATGAGGCCCAAAGTCACCAGAAGGAGGGACATAATAAAGATCAGAGAAGAAATAAATAAAATTGAGAAGGATAAAACAATAGAAAAATCAATGAAACCAAGAGCTGGTTCTTTGAAAAAATAAACAAAATAGATAAACCCCTAGCCAGACTTATTAAGAGAAAAAGAGAATCTACACACAAAAACAGAATCAGAAATGAGAAAGGAAAAATCACGACGGACCCCACAGAAATACAAAGAATTATAAGAGCATATTATGAGAACCTATATGCTAACAAGCTGGAAAACCTAGAAGAAATGGACAACTTCTTAGAAAAATACAATCTTCGAAAAGAGACCAAACAAGAAACAGAAAAACTAAACAGACCAATCACCAGCAACGAAATTGAAGCGGTAATCAAAAAACTACCCAAGAACAAAACCCCCGGACCAGATGGATTCACCTCTGAATTCTACCAGACATATAGAGAAGAAATAACACCCATTCTCCTTAAAGTTTTCAAAAAGTAGAGGAGGAGGGAATACTTCCAAACTCATTCCATGAAGCCAGCATCACTCTAATACCAACACCGGGCAAAGACCTCACCAAAAAAGAAAACTACAGACCAATATCCCTGATGAACGTAGATGCAAAAATACTCAAGAAAATATTAGCAAACCGAATTCAAAAATACATCAAGAGGATCATACAACATGATCAAGGATGATTCATCCCAGGGATGCAAGGATGGTACAACATTCGAAAATCCATCAACATCATCCACCACATCAACAAAAAGAAGAATAAAAACTAAATGATCATCTCCATAGATGCTGAAAAAGCTTTTGACAAAATACAGCATCGATTCATGATTAAAACTCTCAACAAAATAGGTATAGAGGGCCAGTACCTCAACATCATAAAGGCTACATATGACAAACCCACAGCTAACATCATACCTAACAGCGAGAAGCTGATAGCTTTTCATCTAAGATTGGGAACAAGAGAGGGATGCCCACTCTCTCCACTGTTATTCAACATAGTACTGGAGGTCCTAGCTACGGCAATCAGACAAAACAAAGAAATACAAGGCATCCAGATTGGTAAAGAAGAAGTCAAATTGTCACTATTTGCAGATGACATGATATTGTACATAAAAAACCCTAAAGACTTCACTCTAAAACTACTAGAACTAATATCTGAATTCAGCAAAGTTGCCGGATACAAAATTAACACACAGAAATCTGTTGCTTTCCTATACACTAATGATGAACTAACAGAAAGAGAAATCAGAAAAACAATTCCATTCACAATTGCATCAAAAAGAATAAAATACCTAGGAATAAACCTAACGAAGGAAGTGAAAGACCTGTACTCTGAAAACTACAAGACACTCCTAAGAGAAATTAAAGAGGACACTAACAAATGGAAATGCATCCCATGCTCTTGGCTAGGAAGAATAAATATTGTCAAAATGGCAATACTACCTAAAGCAATCTACAGATTCAACGCAATCCCTATCAAACTACCAACAGCTTTCTTCAATGAACAGGAACAAATAATTCTAAAATTCATATGGCACCGCAAAAGTCCCCGAATAGCCAAAGCAATCCTGAGAAGGAGGAATAAAACAGGAGGAATTACACTCCCTGACTTCAAGCTCTACTACAAAGCCACAGTAATCAAGACAATTTGGTATTGGTACAAAAACAGACCCACAGACCAGTGGAAGAGAATAGAAAATCCAAGCATTAACCCAAACATGTACAGTCAATTCACATTTGATAAAGGAGCCTTGGATATACAATGGGGAGATGATAGCCTCTTCAGCAGCTGGTGTTGGAAAAACTGGACAGCTACATGTAAGAGAATGAAACTGGACTACTGTCTAACCCCATACACAAAAGTCAACTCAAAATGAATTAAAGACCTGAATTTAAGTCATGAAACCATAAAACTCTTAGAAAAAAACATAGGCAAAAATCTCTTGGACAAACATGAGCGACTTCTTTATGAACATATCTCCCCGAGCAAGGGAAACAAAAGCAAAAATGAACAAGTGGGACTATATCAAGCTGAACAACTTCTGTACAGCAAAGTACACCATCAGTAGAGCAAAAAGACATCCTACAGTATGGCAGAATATATTCATAAATGATGTATCTGAAAAGGGGTGGACATCCAAAATATATAAAGAACTCACGCACCTCAACAAACAAAAAGCAAATAATCCAATTAAGAAATGGGAAGAGGACATGAATAGACACTTCTCCAAAGAAGAAATTCAGATGGCTAATCATCAGAGAAATGCAGATTAAAACCACAATGAGATATCACCTCACACCCGTGAGGATGGCCAACATCCAAAACACAAACAGCAACAAATGTTGGCGAAGTTGTGGAGAAAAGGGAACCCTCCTACACTGCTGGTGGGAATGCAAATTAGTTCAACCATTGTGGAAAGCAGTATGGAGGTTCCTCAAAAAACTCAAAATAGAAATACCATTTGACCCAGGAATTCCACTCCTAGGAATTTACCCTAAGAATGCAGCAGCGCAGTTTGAAAAGACAGATGCACCCCTATGTTTATCGCAGCACTATTTACAATAGCCAAGAAATGAAAGCAACCTAAGTGTCCATCAGTAGATGAATGGATAAAGAAGATGTGGTACATATACACAATGGAATATTATTCAGCCATAAGAAGAAAACAAATCCTACCATTTGCAACAACATGGATGGAGCTAGAGGGTATTATGCTCAGTGAATTCAGCAAAGCTGAAAAAGACAAGTACCAAATGATTTCACTCATATGTGGAGTATAAGAACAAAGAAAAAAACTGAAGGAACAAAACAGCAGCAGACTCACAGAACCCAAGAACGGACTAATAGTTACCAAAGGGAAAGGGACTGGGGAGGATGGGTGGGGAGGGACAAGGGAGAAAAAGGGGCATTACGATTAGCAGATGTAATGTTGGGGGGGCACGGGGAGGGCTGTACAACTCAGAGAAGACAAGTAGTGACTCTATAGCATCTCATTATGCTGAAGCACAGTGGGTGTAAGGAGGTTGGTGGGGGGGACCTGCTGAAGGGGGTAGTTTAATCACCATAATATTGCACATGTAATTGTAGATTAATGATACCAAAATAAACTATTAAAAAAAATAGTAGTTTTGCTTTACTCCTGATAAATCTCAGTTTTGCCTTTGTCTTTAAGGGTTAGTGGTGGTTAGCACTCAATTTGACCCAGAATCAAAGAAATAAGGATGCAAATTCTATGCTATAAATTCCAGCTTACTTGACAGTAAGAAAACTAAAAAGAACTGTAGTTACTTGTCATATATCTCTTGAAAGATGTCTTTAAAACGTCCATCATATTTCTTCAGAATAGTGTTTTTGGTGCTCAGATACAGAGGCCAACTCTTAGACAGAGCCATCTGGAAAGAACTGTGTGCAAAATCTTTGATTGACTTATCTTGATTGTACATCCCCATGGCAACACCAGCGCCCTCTGTGGGGGACACAAGATGAGAGAAAAAATGAAAAGATAATTCCTTGTAACAACTCTAAATCCATCCATCAAAAAACCCAATTCCCAGCCCCCATGTCTGATCCCTGGCTTCAAAATGTCCCAGCCACGCTTCCAACTTTAATATTCCACGAGTTCCTGGGTACCTAACTGCGAGAAAGGCAGTTCCAGATAAGGATGTTCTAATTTGTTTTGAAAGGGCAGTAGAAATGAGAAAAAGAGTCTGTAGGATCTTGAAGATACCTGACCTACCAAAAACTACTGATGTAAACCAGAAATACACTCAAGAAAGGGGAGAAGCATTTTTAAATTCTCTTTTCATACTTTCAAAATTTCGAACATGTATTTTAAACGTTAAGCATGCATTCGATCTTCAGCCATTGAGAAAAATTTGCATTTCAAATACTGAATGAAAATTTTTCTAATTTCCAGGAAGATCCTGAAAGTTCTTCCTGTCATTGGTAGAAATAATTATGCTACATGTAACATTGGTGTTTCACAACTCCTATTATTGAACTCTGTTATTCCTGGAAGACAGAGCCTTAATCCTCACTTCTGCACAGGGCTAACTTGGGTTCAGAATATGTAAGGGGCCAAAACACAGCAGAACTAGAATCCACTGAAATGATGTTAGAGGAGGCGAGGAAAACACAAACTAGGCAAGCTTCGAGATTTTGTTTGTGAGTGCTTTTAACAACTTTAGCAGCGGAGAAAAGAGGATCTTCTGTTCTTTCAACAACTTTGGTGGGATTTGCTGTAACAGACTTTTGAAGTAACAGGATGGTGGGAAAGAAAAGGCAAAAAACAGCATTCTACTTTCATAGAATAAATACTCAGAAGAGCAAGAAGAAAACTTCAGCAAACATGTCACACAAAGATTTTCAAATATTAAGTCCTACCAGAGCAAAGGGCAGGAATAAATGACAGATATTTTGAGGGCTATTCACATTTTATTTACATAATTTGTGCATAACAGATACCTGACAACCTTCCCTCCATTTCAAAAGAAGTGCATAATTATCTACTTGTCTTTACCTATGTGCATTTCCCCTAATCCCTCCCTTTTGTGCCTCTATTCATGCCACGGCAAGGCATGAAAGCCAATTACATTTTTTTGTTAGATTTTTTTGGTCAGATTTTATGTTAGGGTTTTAGAAATGTTGAAGATTCCGATTGTACTTTCAGGCAGTCACATAACTTAAAAAAAACCAGAAATAAATGATGTACCTCATGAAGGACTTATGCATACCTTCAAAGTTATGTACCAGGTATGCCAATTTTGGGGATCCATCCTTTGGCGTGTAGGTTATCTCTACTTTTCCCGGCCCAGGAACAACAAAATCGGTTGCTCTGTACTGTGTAGAAGGGAAAAAATTTTTTTAAAGTATAAAGAAAAAACAACCAACCAATCCTAACAAGAATTTTAAGGAAGTAAAAAAGAAACGAAACAAACCCAAGACTACTGAGCTGGAAGACACTTAGGCAAACAAGGCATAGAGCTCAACTTTCTTTTAGAAATGAGGATGTAGATGTCCAGAGAACTCCTGAAGCCAGTCAGTGGTAGTGCACATTAAAAATCAGTATTTATTGAGTGCCTCCTATGTACAGGGCAGTTTTCTGAGCACTGATGTGGAGAGGAGAATAACGTTGAGTATTTTTTCCCTTAGGAAGCTTACGATCTAAGACATACAAAAGTGAGAAGCAACAGAGGAGCTTCTGGATGTCCAAAGAAGGCATAGACTAAAAAAAATGCAACAGGATCACAGGAAGAGAGGCGACTGTGGCCTGGATGTCGGGGAAATCTTCCTACAGGGGGAGGATAATATCCTAGTTGCAGCACCAATGACGATGATGAGAGAGGGCAGTGCCTTGTCCTCATTATGTGACAGAGGCTATGAGCATTTAACTTGAATCACCTCATTATCTAATTTGATTCTTATATCAGTCTTACAAGGAAGGAACTCTGGGGTCTAGTCCTTCGACCTTCAGGGCTCAGCGTCTTGATTATCACTGCTACTAACACCCAGTCCAGGACTTGTCCAAATGAAGCAATCAAGCTGGAAGTACCTATGACTGGCTGGCGCCCTCTGGAAAGGGCTGGCTGAGGACAGTCACCTCTCTCTTGGGTGAGAGCTACTCTAGTGGAAAAACATGCTTGACCCATACTAGGCATTCGTAAATTTTTGCTGCATTGTACCTTCTTCAATGACTTAGAATACTTTTAGAGTCAGGTACCAACAGATGCCAACCATACCTATTTATTTATGTTTGTGTAGAGTAATACTGACAGCTGGTAAAAGAGCTGTCAGACGACAATAAAGATTAAATATCTATTCTATGCAGAACACTTCTGACATATAAAGTCCTTTATTATGGATGGCAGTTTTTGCCCACTTCTGGAAAGAAGAAACCAAGGTACCAAAGCACCAGAAGTGCTTTGTAGAGACTTATGCACATTTAAATGATCAGGACGGAATCACTGTTAAGGTTTGAGATTTTCAACCTGAACTTTTAATAAATGGACTGACCACTCCTCCAAGTGACTGATTCTAGAATATCAAAATAAAAGAAAAAAGAACAAAAAGATACCATGGCACTCATCAGAACTTAGTATGGTGCTCCCAGGATCAGCGAGTTTGGAGCCCTACCATCTACATTCCCTGTCCTGGGCCTTGGGGAGGTACTTGTGTAGGGCTGGCCAGGCTGAAGGGATAGTTTGAACCATGGAGTAGAACCAAGTGAACTGACCCCCCAGGATTAGCCCAGTGACCCTGTCTCGAGAAACAGAGAATGGTCTGCCCGGCCACAATGTTTTTAAGGGTAGCTACATGAAAGCCTCTGGATTTTAGCCTTTGGAGTCTTGTTTTTAAGTCTCTTTGAAGTCATAAGCTAGCTGCTTTTTATGAAAGTCTACAACCTTAGTTTCAGCACAGGATTTTGATGTTATTTAGTTGGCAGTTTTTCTGTTTAATTTGGCAATGAGCCTACTTGCACAGAAGTACAGAACTAGGCTTTTCAAGTAGGAAAAGAATGTTTAAAGAGACTGCTTTCTACTAGAGTCAGTTTTCCTTTTTATTCACAAAGTGATCATGTTGAATATAATCTTTAGTGGTTCTCAACCCTATCTGCACATTAGAATAACTTGAGAGCTTTAGAATGCTTAACCCTGTGGTATTCAGATTCAGCTGGTATGGGGGGGAGCTCAGATACTGTAATTAAAACAAAGAAACAAATTTTTTTAAAAAGTAAAACAAAACAAACACCCCAAAACCGGGAAAGGGATCCTATTGTAGAGCCAGGGTGGAGAACCACTGATATGGCTGACCCACAGGAAATTATCTATACAAAAATGGCATTATCAAGTGGTTTAACCCAATGAAAAGATGAAGAAAAAAAATGTCTGAAAAAAAAATCATTTACGTTGAGACAGGTGCCGATCTGGAAGTTTATCCTTATTCACTGCTACCTAAACGTATGTAAATATACAGGTATACATAGGTATTTCTTGGTTTTGCATTTCACTTACGGGAGTAGATACCAACAGAAAAGAATAAAACATATAAATCAGAACCGCTGGGTGGCCAAAGGTCATGAAAAAAGAACGTGGAAAATCAAACTATGCCACCATGACTCACCTGATCCCCATAAGCATGACGACCTATGATGATGGGTTTTACCCATCCACTCACAAGCCGGGGGATATTTTTGCAGATAATTGCTTCCCTGAAGACAGTGCCACCCAGAATATTTCGGATGGTGCCATTTGGCGATTTCCACATTTGTTTCAACTTGAACTCCTCAACCCTCTTCTCATCGGGGGTGATGGTAGCACACTTGACACCCACGTTGTACTTTTTTATAGCTTCGGCAGCATCCTTGGTGACCTGGTCATTAGTGGCATCACGATTCTCTATGCCTAAATCAAAGCTGGGAGGGAAAACTCGTTAAGTGTAATTTTTTAGATATAGTTCCAGGTGACTGGGCATGCTGTGCCACCATTCTCTCACCATGCTCCATTTCATGCATGGGGGTGGCATGCAGAGCCTGCGTGCAGCAAGTTTAGCTCCAAATACACCTCCACCTGCCCAGTTTTAGCACTAGTGCCCCCATAGATGCAGAAGATGGCTGCCAACTAAAAGAGCACTAAGGCCCAGCCGCTCAGTCACGCCTTCCTGTGTTGTGGGAAGCCGTCTAGAAGGAAACTGAATGGGAATCATTGTGCTTGGCCCCTTTCCTTGCTCTTCACCACCTAGAGGCAGTAACAGTTCAGGCACAACCCTTTTGCAGACTGCCTTCCATATAATTAGCATAAAAATGTAAGCCTAAGCACAACCTTATTTTTCCCTTAGTAAATATTCACTCTAAAATTTAAGGGTGGGGACTTGATAATGGGGGGAATCTAGTAACCACAATGTTGTTCATGTAAGTGTATATTAATGATACCAAAAAAAAAAAAGTTAAGGTGTCTGAGGGTTTAAAGGCTTTTTTGTATTACGATATTAAAGTGGTGGGAATTGTACATATGACAGTCAGTGGCCAAAATGCTAAGGACTCCTTCATTAATGCTCATTAGTCATATGATCAACCTTCCCCTGGCTCTTGGGCAAGTTTCTCAGTTCTGGAAAAAAGCCTGCAGATATGTAATGGAATCCAGCAACAGTTTTATACATCCCAGAGAGTTGTAGCCTAACACACACCAACACCTCTACTGCAGTTATTCTAAGCTGGAAAGAATGTTGGTTGTCCACAGAGCATAGAAAATGTTGTAAAGCTTTATCTAAAGCATGTAATAATTTCTCAAACAACAGGAAAAACAAGACAGTAATGTAACAATTACTTTTGTTCTCAGAGGCTTTAAAAAAGTATTTCAGCTTTCAAAACTGAAACCCTCCAGATTTATCTTTTTAGTTCTTGTATCTTTCTTTGCTTAGATATCACAATTCATGAGGCAAATGTACAAGTAGCAATCCCAATGTATTTCAAAATAATAATAATTCCAAACTGCCCTAACCTTAGATAATTCACGTTAAGTCTAACAAGGCCACTGACTCTCTTATCTTTTGGCATAAGAAATGTGGAGTATCTTCAGACGTCTTACCCAAACTCAAACAAGGAGTGTGGTGAGCAGTTTTCATGTTTGTAGGAACCATTTTTCATCAGAAGAACCTACCAGCAAATCAATGAATTTTTACTTCTCAACATTTCTAAGAGAAAAAAGTGAATAAATGGCCTGGACCACTGTCAAGCCTAAAGAAAACAAATGAATTGCTTCACTTCACCTCAAAAAGAACCAATCATGCAATTCTGGAAAAAATTAAAACTCACTTGAGCTTCCAAAAATTCTTTAGTCTGTTGCCAATGACTCTTCCTTCCAGGCATAATGACTGTCCTTTAAATCTCCTTATGCATCTAGGCTAAAAAGGCTCAACACTTCTTTCTAGCCATTATACTGGCAAGAACTCTGCAAATTCACCTATTGCTATATAAAGTTCTGAAACAGGACAGTACTTGTAAAATGTTTCTTTAACCCACTTGGATGAAACTTATATGCCTCATTTCCTATGTTTCTTGATCTCTGCAGGTATTTCCACCTTCTCATGGTTGCAATATAGACATTATCAATAGCTTAGACTTAGAATTAAAAAGGGTGTCTAATAACACCACGTAAGTTAAATGTCTATACCTAAGCAAATAACAGGTCCTCAGAATACAATGTGATTAATGATTCTGGGTTAAGGCAAACACACTTACATAGTTGACCCTTGTATGACATAGGATTGAACTGTGTGAGTCTACTTATACATGGATTTCTTTCAATAATTATATCAGAAATGTTTTTGGATATTTGTGATAATTTGCTAGATTAACAATGAAGCCTAAAAATACCCAATAATTATGAAAAAGTTAGGTATATCACGAATGCAAAAAAATATATGTAGATACTAGCCTGTTTTATCATTTACCACCATAAAATCAACAGTAGGCTATTAGTGTTAAGTTTCTGGGGGGTCAAAAGTTATATAAAGATTTTCCACTGCAGGTTTTGGGGAAGGAGTGTCAGCTCACTTAACCCCTGCACTGTTCAAGAGTCAAGAGTCATCGCCAATAGTTAGGCTGAAATGCACTGTTCAACATTTTACCATTCAAGTCTTCAGCCACTTCACTGTTGTGCAAATTCTATCTCGAACTAGTTCAAACATACAAAGAGCAACCTTATAAAAAAGAAAATGACACAATTCTGTAGAGACTTTACTTGCCTCTAGACACTTTCAAAAGAGGGCAAAGGCTCAAATCTTTAGGACTAAATGATTGAAGGGAATGTCTTTAAGGTGGGGGTTCTATTCAAGGGTGTTTCCTGTGCTACAATTGTACAAAAAGGAGAAAGGCAAGGAATGAAAAGGGAGAAGGTCCACTGAGTAGTTAAGTAGAGTGAATAGAAAACAGAGCTTGAAAGGACAAAACTGTGTTACTACACTTACTTTACTATTTAACAGAGAATGTACCTCTATTATTTCCCTTTCCCTTTCCACATACTTAGGCACCCATCCCTCAAAAGCTTTACTCATAAGATAGAGCTGTTTCAGGTACAAAAATCTAGTTATACCCTGACATCACTTGTATTATGCTTTCTGAGTTTGCTACTTAGAAGAGTAATTTCATTTACCTGTGCAGGTCCAGTTCCACATGGGGAAAAATGAGTTTTTCTTTAATCAATTCCCAAATGATTCGTGTCATTTCATCTCCTTGCATCTCTACCACAGAACCGCCATGGATTTTTTGAGACATTTTGACGTCAATAAACCTTTAAAAAGAATGAAAGATAAGACACATGCCTTGTCATTTATTTCATTACAGTGTAAAAGCAATTCATAATAGCACAACTGCATAAAAAGCTAGTAATAACAATTACATTTACCATTAGAATTGAACACATTCTCTGTATAAAGCACTCTACGTTTCACATGTGGTTTCTGAGTCAGCCTTCACAACAACTCTGTAAGATGGAAATTATTTTCCCATTTGTGGATAAAGTGAAGGTTCCTATGGCCAGGATTCTCACCAGGCCCTGGGTGGCTTGCTTACTACACACATGTGGGCAATAAGTTGTTATTGACTATATAAAGAGCCATGCCCAGTGCTCTGGGCGACATGGTGGCCTGGCTGCAAGGCTGCAGGACAGCAGAGACGAGACTGGGTGGTGGCAGCACCGAGGAGAGACTGAGATGGCTGCAGGGGCAGAGAGGCCCAGAGGCAGACACTGGCTTGCTGCGTGCAGACTTGCTCTGAGTGGATGGGATTCTAGTGATTGACCTGCCACTGTGGGAATAAAGTTGGGTATAAACCCTTTCACCCCAAGAATGTTCCATTGTCATTCCTTGGTCTCACTGAATCCACAGTGAACCTGTCCGGGGCTGACACCCATTGGCAAGACACCATTTTACTCTGATAAAAGAAAAATAGCTTTCCCAAGACCATCTGGCTAGAGAGTAGAGGTGTGGATGCCTGATCCTATAACATACTCTAAGTAATGTCATCATTATTCTTGACTGTTTGTTTATCTTATGAAATGAGATTATTTCCATAATATCATGTTTATTTAAACAGTTCTATCCAGCTCCTCTTTTACTAGGCCCTCGAGATGAGCACAATGATGTGTGCTAGTATTTTCCCTCTTTTAAGAGGCTGTTTTGGTTAAAACAACAGAAAACTATCCTTGAGGACAAGTTCTTGAGACCCATGTTAAAGAAAGCTCAATTAAATCTAAAAGTGGAAGATGAAGAATTCCTGGTCCAACTGTGTTTTCCTAGAGTCAGTGCTGGACACTGGGAATGTCACGCTAAACACAAAAGTGATTTCTCAACTAGAGAAATCTGTTCATAGAAAGCCTACCACCCAGGACCCAAGCATGTCCCAGTCCTGTTCCTCAGTATCCTACCTCCTGGACTCTTCTTCTGGGTATACAGGGGCAACAGTAAGTTGCCAGTGGGTGGGATCGGGAAACGGGGTTGTTCCAGGAAAAGATGTCTTCCTGGGAGGTGGGGATAGTAGATACAAATCAATCGATCTGCCTCCCAGAAAGGGCAGGGGTGCACGCTTTGGAAGAAGAAACTATTAGGCTTCAGGAAAGACCACAACCTATGCGTGTTCCCTGAGAGGCAGAGGAAGCCCTGAGCCTGCTATGGGTTATCTGTTCCCTTTCATGATGGTCTAATGCAAGCCTTTTCTCCCCAGCAACACAACTGCGAACTGCTTTTATCCTCCTAAGTAATAGCTAAGGACTGGAAAAGTCAGCACAATTAAAAAAAAAATTAAGGGGCCTATAAACAGTATCTCTTGAAACATTGAGCTGAAGTAATTTGGCCTGTAAATAAAAAAATGTAGTGTAGACACTAAGCCTCAGTGTCTTGTGATGAGTCAGGGCATATTCCTAACCCCCAGGCCCGTTTTTACTTCCCAAATTTGCAATTGTAGAATTCTGCTTATTAGTGTTTAGGAGGTTCCCTAGACCATTACTGGAACTCAATTAAAATAAAAGTGGACAAACTGGTGTGGATGAGTCAATTACTTCCCATCTGTAATGTTAAATAAAATTTACAGTACAGCTTAAAGTATATGAATCTGTTAGGCTGATCCCAGTTACTTCTGTTCTTGTATTTAAAACAAAACAAAAAAGAGGCAGCAAACTGATATTGGTCTTGATACTACATTTCTATGACTGTATTCCTACACAGCATCAACCAAGAGTTATGACTTTTTCTTTGATGGCAAATACAGTTAAAAGAAGGCCATATACCACACTCAAAATTTCAACACTGAGTAATAGTGATTTTTTTAAGGTATTTTCTTCTTGGCTGAAAGCAAACCTTTTCTGCAGTCATCTTTCTACATCTTTTAAGTAACTGAAACATTTCAGGTTTTCCTCACATGCTTACTTGTTAAAATTTACACCTTTAACTACAAAAGTGGAGCATTATCATGGACCCTGGCTTCCTACATGGTAAGACGTTATTTGTTCTAGACTTGAATTCCATGGGGTGGGCTTTAGGCCCCACTGGATTCACTTCTCTACCATTGCCCCTCAGATTTTCTGTCTCCATCTAAACCTTGACTATAGAAGGAAGGACTTTTCCCACCAGTCAGTTAATTTAGTCTGAAAACAGTTGAATTTCAATTTCCTGATACATACACTTGTGCAATTCCAGAAAATAAACCTGGGCTAACATAGAGTAGCTTAAGAAAAAAGAGTTGCTCGCCCTGTTTAATTTTATTTTCATGAACCTCAGATTTTTAGCCACATTTTATTTTTCATCTGAGTTCATGAACTACAATAATTTCTGGGTAAAAAAAACAGTCTTCTGCAAAGAAGACGCTGTACTGAATGAAACAAGGAAGAAGCTGAAATTTATTGTTGGAAATAGTCCTGACTCAGCCCTTTGCAGAGCTTCCGCCTACCTCCAAGACCAAGTGAACGCAGTACTGCCACAAGCAAAGAAGGTACATATGGGGAGAAATAGATAATTCTTACCTTTACAACTTCTAATCACCCACCTCCTCGCAGTTTTGCAGACTCAAGTGAGCGCAGTTTAGCTCCTAAAACAAAACGAAACAAGGGATAGAAAGACTTAATGTACAAAACTACGGTAAGGAGGATTTAGCTGTTTTAATACTAGCCAGACAGCTCAGTTTATCTGGTTTAAAAGCACAGTGCTGAGTGAGTGTACCCAGAGGGGCAAAGGGCAGTTTACGACCGCAAGTACCTTCCAAATAAAGGATAAGCACAAATCTCTGTACACACTGTAGGTACGTCAGTGGGCGCGTCCCTGGTTCGTAGCCCGTTAGCCGGTCTTAGGGTTTGCACGCCCTTAAGTGACGCTGTGCTCAGCAGTCTCCTGGCCTGCCTATGTCCCACAGTAGCCATTGTGCAAGACAGCTGCAATCAAAGCCGGCTCCGTTCCTCTTTGCAGGTCTCCACGCCCGCCCCTTCCTCCTCCGTTGCCTGGACCTTTAATCCCGGGCAGCACCCGAGCGGGTCGAGGAAC